>JAODAL010049521.1:0-28112 GCA_025379985.1 Phyllomedusa bahiana | reverse complement strand
GAAAGTATTTTTTTTTTTTCTTTTTTTTTTTTTTTAAAAAATTTTTTTTAAAATTTTTTTTTTAAAATTTTTTTTTTTATTTTTTCCCACAAATAAAAAAACATTTTTTGGACCAAAATTTCTTACTATCTTAAAACACAATGTTCACGAGAAAACAAATCTCGAATCACAAAAAAGGGGTTTTAAAGGGTTCCCAAAAAGTTATTCCACATAAATTAAACACAATAACAGATTTCAAAAATGGGGTTTGTCAAGGGGCCCAAAACGGGGCTCCGGGGGAAAGGGGGTTAAGACAGCCAGAAGTCACCCAAGTGGGCCCCAAAAGACAGCTTGAGGGATCCCAAACTGTGTTTGACATTTTTGTGCTTTTTAAGTTTTGGGAGAGTCCACCTGAGTAGGGGGGAGCCTGTAACCCGGGAAATATGTTCCCCAAACCACATTATTGCCCAAGTTGGGGTCTGTTTGCTAGGGAGGGGGAGGCTGAAGCAACAGGAAACCCCCTTTTTACATATATTTTTCCTTGTTGGGTTTTGAAACCATAAGTTTGAGAGACTGAGATAACCCTTACAAGCAGCAATGTAAACCTTTCCCCCCTGCACAGATGGAAACCCCACACCTGTATCCCTGCCCTCCGAAAGTAAAAACCCTTTTCTCTTGAAAAACGGAGAAAAAATTTCCTCGGGATTTTTTAAATAAACAAAAAATTTTTGAAAAAAAAGGCCTTTTCCTTTCATCTACTATAAAATTTCTGTATTTTGGTGCAGGTAAAAGGGGCCCTTTAATAGTAATGACTGGCCGCTAGGTTTTTTTTTTTCAGGGGAGACTTTATATTTCAAAACTTGGAAAAAATAAAAAAAAAAAAATTCGCACAAGCCCTTTTTTTGGGGGATTTTTTTTTTGGGGGGGGGGGGACGTATTAGGGCCAATACCAAAATAGTTTCAACTAAAACAAAAAAAAAAAACATTCCAAAAGAATCTGTCATTAAACGTAGGGAAAGCCCTCATCCCCCTTTAAATTTTTTTTCCACCCCCTTTTTAAATTGCAGCCATTTGGGAAAGATCCAAAAATTTTTTTTTGGGCGATTAATGTAAAATTTGAAACCGACCCACTTGAAAGAAAAAAAAACAAAAATTTAGATTTTTTTTTTACAAATTTTTTAAAACAGAAAAACTGAAATTTTTCCAAATTTTTCAAACCCTTTGCTCAGTTTTTGAGTAAAACCCCTTTTTGTGTAGCGACAGCCATAGGTTGGGGGAAAATGATGAAACCAATTTTCTCACACCTGGTTTTGGGCCCCTTTCGCCATTCTTCCTTGCAGATCCCTCCATTTCCCTCGGGTTTTGGATGGGAACTTTGGTGGACGCCATTTTCAAGTCTCTCCAAAGAGGCTCAATTGGGTTTGGGTTTCCGGGTCAGGCGGGGCCCAAACCAAAGAATGGACACAGAGTTTTTTCTGAAGCCACTGCTTTTTTTATTTTTACTTTGTGTTTTGGGGCCATTGTCTTTTTTGGGAAGAAAACCCTTTTTGGGCCCAGCCCTAGGTCCCGGGGCACCCCTCCAAGGGGTTTTTCCCACCCAGGATATCTCTGTATTTTGGGCCGCATTAAACATTCCTTCAACAGCTAAAAAAAACCCCCCAAAATAGAATATGCTGCCACCACCATTGTGTCACTTTTGGGGATTGTATTGGGCAGGTGATAAAGCAGTGCCGGGTTTTTCTCCCACACATACCACAAAGTTAAATCTTAAACTCTTTAAACCCCAGAAAATCTTTTTTTCTAAAAACCCGCGAGCCTTCATGTGGTTTTTTTGCAAACTGTATGGGGGCTTTCATTCTTCCCTGAGGAAAAGGCTTCTGTCGGTGACTCTGCCACAAAAGCCCCGACTGGTGGAGAGCTGCAGTGATAGTTGATTTTGGGTCACTTTCCCCCCATCCCCTACGGGCCCCTTTTAAAGCTCAGCCACAGTAAAATTCTTGGGGTTCTTCTTTACCCTCTCACCTTTGGCCTTCTCCCACTATTGTTTAAAATTTTTGGCGGGCCGGCCGGGTCGGGAATAGTTTTTGGTTTTCCGCAAACTTCCCCCCTTTTTTAGGATTAATGGGGGCCCCCCCCCCTTTTTTCTTAGGGAACCTTGATTGCTGCAAAAATTCTTTTGTTCCGGGCCAGAGCGTGCCTTGCCACAATTCGCCTCGGGGCTCCTAAGCCCCAAAAGTTTTTAAAAGGCTCGACTTTCCCAAAGTGGGGCTGGGGGTTTTCCCTTAGACGGGTTGACCTTTCCAAATCAAGTCCAACCCATTTTTAAATGAAACACAGCAAATCCAAAGAAGGAGTAGAACCATCTAAAGGGAAAACCCAAAAGGAAAGGGCAGAAAGGAAAATTAAATATGAATGTCCCCCCAAAGGGTCAAATACTTTGCCCAAAGTTTTTTTCAGTTTTTTTTTGTTAATACATTTGCAAAAAAATATCTACATTTCTTTTTTTTTTTTTTCATGATTAATGAGGGAAAAAAATGAACTTTTTGTATCTAACCAAATGGCTGCAATGAAAGAAAGAGTGAAACATTTAAAGGGGTCTGAACTTTTTCCCATACCTACTGAAATATACTCCATACAAAAAGGGAGAAGAGGAGAAAAAATCAGAGATGCTCTCTAGTGCAGTAATTTTTTGAAATTCACAACTAAAAAATGCAAAATAAATTAGCTCACTTAAGGGGGTTGAAACTCTAAAAGCCACAAAAATATTAGGCACTTTATACTGTTTTCCCCTTTGCCATTCGGGAATGCGGACCACCACAACTGCAGCGGAGAAGAAAAAATGCCCAAACCCTTTGGGAAAAAAATGGACTAGAATTTCCAAACCCAATACCACAACAAAGTCCTTTGGGGCCGTGAGCCCAAAAGTTTACACAAAAAATAAAAAAATCTTTAAAAAAATTTTTTTTTAAACATAAGGGCCCCGACAACATTTCATTATTCATACACGGTATGCCTGATGAATTCATAAATCATGAAACGCAAGGGTCCCCTGTCATATTTGAAAAAAACCATTTTTATAAAAGTTTCCAACTGTAAAAATCATTTGAAGACTTAAATCCAGCCCAATAGAAAATTACCCCATATTATTGGGGAACCCAAAAAATTGTACTCCGTTAATTTCCTTGGATTTGGTTTTATAGCAAAAGATCTTGCAAAACATAAAAAAAAATGGAGCAGGAAACCCTGTAACACACAGTTTTGAGCAAACCCCAGAACTGTTTCCCCAAGAAACTCTAGAAACTGCATGAAAAACTTTTTGGGGGACAAACAATGGGGGCTTGGTCAGAACCCCAGAGGCTGATGGAGATAGTGTTGAAATCTTTTGACAAAAGGAGAGCGGAATAGTCAGGGGAGGGGACATCACTGCTTAAAAAGGTTTTTTTTTATCGACAAAAAAATTTTTATTGTTCCCGGACCTTTTGGGGTCATTTATATTAAAATTTTGTCCCCACTCAAAAAACTCCCCGACACGCAAAAGCTCCCTTTACACCCCAGAAGGGGTGAGGGCAGGACTAGAATTACAAAAGGGTTAACGGGCTGTGTTTGACAGCCCCTTGCTCCCTAGGCAGTGGGGGAATGGGAAACCCCCTTAAGGGTACACTTTCCCGATCGTGCATGGCCACATGTGGAAAAGGGGGCCCCGGGTTTTTTTGATAAAACGCGGGTTTTTTCAGGGTATATCTCGGACTTTGGGCCACCACGTGACCCAAAAAAAAGCATCTTTGTATCTAAAAATTGAAGGGCACCGGAAACCCCCAAAAAGGCAGGGGGTTGGGTTTTTTAAAGGGCACAGCTCTAACTAACCTGTTTTAAAAGGTTTTGCAATGAAAATTCGTTTTACTTTGGGATGATTCCTGACCCATGGGCCCCCAGTCACCCGAACGCCAGGACTGGTTTTACTATAGAAGGGTTCTGGGGCTTTTCACTTCCGATCAACTACACACATACGGAGGCCCGTATTCCCCCTTTAAGTAATAAATATTAATTTTTATATATTTTAGGCGCCATTGGTTTTCCCGGGCGCTGACATTCAAAGGGTGGGGAGGCGGAGGTGGGGCAGAGTGAGAGACACTGATTTCACAAGTATGAACGAGGGTACACCCCAATTTTGTTTGTCTTTCACCCATCCAACGCAGCCCCGTTCGCTATATTTTAATTTTGCCCACAATTTCCAATATCAGGCAAATTTCAAAGCCCGGGGGGCGGGAGCACCAGAACCGAGGAATCTATAGTTTTTTAGCTTTAGTATGGGAATTCCAGGCATTAAATGCTGGAACCCCGGTAAACCACTCTCAAAGTGGGTTTTCCTTTAGCTAGAAGTGTCATTTCTGCGCTAGAATGTGCCTATTTTAGGACCCGTAGTAGACTGAATTCCTAAATCAGGCAAAATTTTTTTCACTATTCTTAAACGCTTTAAGTTGGGGCCCCCAAAGCGCCATAAAAACAAACCTGTCGCCCTTTAATGTTTCCCCATCAAAGAGATATTTAAAGGGGAAACCCCGGAAAGGGGCCCCCTCCCTTTGACGCCCAGGGAAAAAAGGAATTTTTTTTCAAAGGGAAAATTTTAAAAACAGAAAGCAAGGCTAAGAGGAGAGCACAGAGTAGAGGCATGAGGAAATTTGCATTACAAAAGGCTTTGGTTTACTTTTGGTTTGGGCAGTTTCTGTAAGGGGATGGATCGGGAAAAAAGGGGGGGGGTGGGGCCAAAAGAGGGTTTTTTTGGGCAGATGGGAGGGGCAGTTTTAAGGGTAGAACTGCTAACAGGTAAACCCACAGCAAAAAACTGCAAAAATATCCGCAGAGGTCTTTTTTTGCCAAGACAGGGGGGGAAATATTTGAAACAAAAAAAAACCCCAAAAAAAAAAAAATAATAAAAAGAAAACCCTGAAAGCCAGAACTGTAATTTTTAGTCGCCCAACGGGGCGAAAAATCTAAAACACCTATAAAAACGCAGAAAAAGGGGAAAAATAAAAAATTGCAAAACTTTTTTGAGATTTTTTGCTATTAAAAACAAAAAAAAAAAGAAAATTTAAAATTTTTAGATCTTTTTCAAAGGACCCCCAAAGAAGCAGCGTTTTTCCCCCCGGGAAATTTTAAACACAACCCCTTTAAGAAAGGGCATTAACCATGACAGAACAAAGATATGATTCCCCCGGGAGGAATCGCATGTCAGGGCATAACCCGGACAGCTGCCCTGGCAGGGTTTGGGAACCCCCACTATGTTTTCCCCCATCCCCCTCGGGGCCCTTTTCTAATGTTTGCAATGACCAAACCCGGGGTTTTTTAAGGCTTTATACCCACAAAATCGTGCGAGCAAGCTTTAAAGGGCAAAGAAAAACACTGGCCCCAAAAAACCAGTGGATCAAAGCCTATTTTTATACCTGATTTTTACCAAGTGGGAATCAAAAATTTTCCCCCCTTATTACAGGCCTCCCTTTTTGCCCCCTTTTAAAGGGAGCACACCAGATTCCCCTTTGTGAAGGGTAAAAACCCCAAATCCTTTCCTTCTTTTCCCGAACCCATTCTGATTAAAAGAGCTTGTGAACATTATGAAAAGCAGGAGAGGAGGAATCAACCTGGGGAAAGTGGGGAAGGCTGCGGAATTTTCCTTTTCCCTTTACTTCCCTTGTTTCAGATACTTGTTTTGCTTCTAATACTCCCACTCCTCCATGGAAAATAGACAGCAACGCCCCGACACCCTTTTAAAGGGAAAAAGACACACAAAATTTTTACCATCATTTCCCAGACCCCTCCCCGTGTTTTTTTGGTATAATGTCCCCCGCATTCCCAGCACCTCACCTCCCCCATCAGCACTAATACTTTTTGGTAAGTTTTTAGGATCTTTTGTTTTAAATTTAATTTTTCTCTGTACCCCGGTTTGTTTAGGTGGGGGGCCCCGTATTGGGGCGTCTATAACAGTGGGCTCACTAAAAGGGCTTCTTTATTACTGTGTAACCTGTTTTTGGAGAAAAAACCTTTAAAAATTTTCACTTTCAAAACTTTTTAAGCCACCTCCCCCCCTCCAGTCTTTTTCACTGTTTTTTACCAAAAAAAAAAATGATTAAGGACATTTATCAACCCCCCTCCCCTCTCCAGTCATATCATCCCGTTTTTTTACCATAGAAAGAAAGATGTAATGTTTCATCAAGGCCCCCCCCCCTCTCCCCGTTTTTATCCCTCGGTTTTTTACCAAAGAAAAAGAATATGTAAAATTTTACGTTAAACAAACCCCCCTTCCCCCCCTCCATCATATCATCTGTTATTTTTCCAATTTTAGGAAGGCACAAAGGGACTTTTTTTGTTTACGGACGGTATGTTCCCCCGAACGCCTGATTTGGGAAAATAAAAAATTTATTCTGGTGTCAGCAGCGTAGGCCATTGACACTTTTAAATTAAAAGTATTGGGAGCAATGCCCTTATCTTGGGGCGCACTTTTACTGGGGCATCAGAAGAGTTTGGGGGGGATGACTGCTCCCACATTCCCGCCAGGGCTTCCCCGGGATAATAAGGCCAGCAGGGTCAGGTGGCGTGGGGGGGTTCCCCGTCTGACCAAACTGCTCAGTCAAAACGAGGGTTGTTTCGAGAGCCAGAGCTGGGCCTGGATAACCCTGGACACTGAGACCTACATGCAGGTTTTCTGGGAAACGGATTACGGTACTGTACCTATCACATCTATCTATCTCTCTATATATATTTATCTCTCTCTATATATATTTATCTCTCTCTCTATATATATAAACGCCTTACCGTTTAAACAGAGCTAAAGGACTGGTCCTGTGTTATCCTACCACCGAGCTGATCCCTTACTATATATATATATATATAGTAAGGGATCAGCTCGGTGTTAGGATAACACAGGACAAGTCATTTAGCTCTGTTTAAACGGTAAGGCGTTTATTTCAGCCTTAGATAAACAGCAACAGCAAAAATGCAGAGAAAAAATGCAGAGAAAATAAAACAGGTTTACACAGTCCGTGTGGGACACTTAGTCCTTTGTCCAGATCAGGCCTCCAGCCTTCCTTGTGTCCACTTGAGACCGGCGTGTAGTCTGTTCTTGGGATCTTCTGCTGCGCACACCAGCACTCTCCCAGCATCACAGACAATCAATCACACTTCACCCACCTGATCTCCAGGCTTACATACAGCAACCAAACTCCGGCCTGGACCCTGAAGATGTGGGAGCAGTCACCCACTCAACTCTATGACTGCTCCTGTGAAAACCAGACCCGGACTACTTGCTCTGCAAGCATACTAACAGAAAATGTATGTCAGCAACCTACCGCTGCTGGCAACTGAAATTATAGGTTTTCACCTCACCAACGCCAGGGTCCTTGGTGACACATATCTCTGGCCCACCACAATCCGTATATCTATCTATATCTATCTACGGTATCTATTTATCTATCGATTGATATATTTAGATGTATTTATCTATATATAGAGAGATAAGTATATCTATCCAGATAGATAAAATATATTTTGTGTGAATATGGTATGTTCATTTGATGAGTGTGTGTAAATATGCACTCACATCTCATGTGTAACCCCTCAGTGACCAAACCTTTTCTTTTTTTTGTCACCCTTCAAGGGTCATAACTTTCATTTTTTGGTATGCATAGTGATATGTTTAGATGTAGATATAAAGTACTGGGAAAAACACAAATACATTTTAAATGGGGTGGATAGTGAAAAAAATGTTTTTGCACCATTTTTGTGGGTTTTTTCTTTTTTGTGTTCACTCTTAGTTATAAGCGATATGTTCTCTGTATAGCGCAGGTTGGTATGATTCCACCGTTACCAAATATGTAGGGTTTTGTTATATTTTAGTATGTCTAAAAAAATAAAAACTATTTTTTAACTTTATGCTGCAGCGTAATTTTCTGAAGTAACATTTTTTTGTTTTCTCCACCTATGGGGGAATTTTATTTCTTTTATGGTGTTTATTGGATGGGAAAAATGAAGTTATAATTTAATAGATTGGGCTTTTACATAGCAACAACAATTATGTGTAACCATTTTTATTAACTGTTTTATTTGTAAAATGGCAAAAGGGGAGTGTAATGAATTTTTAACATATATCATGCACGGACAATAATTATGTAATTTGTGCAACACTGAGGAGATCCTGAAGACTTGAACGGTTATTGGGTCTTGAGGACTGGAGAAACACTGGTACAGACGTTCACCTATACTTATATATATATTTAATCACGTGAATACGTCTCTGTGTCAGCCAGTGATGGCAGCAGCACTGACGCTGTGAGTGGCAGATGGGACGGAACACTCCAGCTCAGCTGGGAGGAATGCGGCTTTGTGGGAAATGTAGTTTTCATACAGTACAACTAGCAACTGTAGCTCAGCCCACTAGCCAAGTGAGAAGAAAGCTCCAACATAGCGATAATATGCGCTATAACAGTGTGACCGGCAGTTAATGCTCCTCTTTAGTATACCTCCATTACGTGTTCTTATTTTTTGGGATTCTCACACAACCCCTTTAAATACACAGTTCTAATCATGAACTTGTACAAAATTACTTTTTATTCATAACTTCATTAAAAGTCTTTGTACAGATGAAACATTTCTTATATCAAAATTTCACCTGAGTCCTTTGTAGCCGCTTTATTTCTCGGCTTTCTCCTGATCGCACAGGCATGCATACATCAGACCGAAGTCCTCTTCTCAGAGCGTCTACAACACCTACTCTCTCTGTTGCCTCTATGTCTCGCGATGTGTCGAGGGCCGACATGCCCCCTTTGTCAAGCACAGAAGTAACTACAAAGAGCCTTTCTTTGATATCGTTAATGTCACTATCAATGAACATGACATAAACAATATTAAAAACAATAAACCTGGTCTGTATATTCCAATTATATTTTTACACTATATAGCGATTTATTTTTAATGTTTTTATATGCCAGGAATAGACATAGTTACTTCCCATAGCGGAGTGATTGCACAGATCTAATGGAGAACCTCACGCATACATATTCCAGTGGCACTCTTCATTCATGCCATTAGGTGTCAGTGTTTCCATCTTATGTATCCAAAATACTTCTCTTCTCTTGTAGTTACCTCTGTGCTTGACAAAGGGGGCGTGTCGGCCCTCGAAACGTCACGAGACAAAGCGCCAACAGAGAGGGGAGGTGTTGTAGACGCTCTGAGAAGAGGACTTCGGTCTGATGTATGCATGCTTATGCGATCAGGAGAAAGCCGGCAAATAAAGCGGCTACAAAGGACTCAGGTGATCTTTTGATATAAGAATTGTTTCATTTGTAAAAAAAAATAGTCACTTTTCGACTTTTAACCCCTGAAGTTATTAATAAAAAGCAATTTTATACAAGTTCATGATTAGAACTGTGCATTTAGCTATACCGTAGCATTAAACTGTTGATTAACTTTATAGCAGGTGGGGACCTGCAGCTACGGTATTCACCCGTAACTAAAAGAAGGTGGAAGCATATAAAGCCATGCAGACTAACCAACAGGAAACTAACCAGCTCCTCATCAAGGAGGAAGCTATTCGGGCGAAGGAGACCCCAGCTACACCCCGCCCGCAGGTGCGGAAAAGGGTACGAGACGCTGTGCAGAAGATGACCCCAGAGGACGACATGGAGGCCTTCCTTACCGTCTTTGAGCAAATTGCTGAATGGAAGAGACTGCCAGCTCCGCAGTGGGCAGAGGTCCTGGTCCCGTTTCTCATAGACGAGCCTCAAAATGCTTACCATGAATTATTTCTGCAGGATGCCAGGGAATACCCTAGACTGAAGTCAGAGATACTGGCATGTGTGGGCACAAAGGGTGCACCAGTGGGGATACAGCAGGGGCAGGCCCCCGAGGTCCCAAATGTTTGATCTCCTGCACCTTGTCCAGAAATGGCTGCAGCCAGAGGTCTGTTCCCCAGCCCAGACGGTAGAGGGTCGTGATGCACCACTTCGTGCAAGCTCCTCCCAAGCCAGTGCAGTGCTAGGTGGCCCAATGGAATCCCCAGACGCGGATGACTTGATAGGCTTGGTGGAGAGATATCAGGCCGTGGAGCCTCTCCCTACTGGCGGACCTAGACTGACTCGGAAAGTCAAAGAAGGGGTCCTAAGCTCCCAGAAGAAAGCCATCCCAAGGACAAGGGCCTGCCAGATCCGACATCCGGACCTCCTGTCAGGGAGATCATCTGCCGGAAATGTTGTTGGACATATGACGGCCCGATGCCCCCTCGGCTCGGAACCCATGGACTGTTCCGTAGGGCGGCATATGTCTCTGTTGGCGCTTCCAGCATGTACAACCGGGTTGGACACTGCGAAGGGACATCCACTCTGGCCAATCAGGGTGAATAACACCCCTGTCATGGGACTTTTGGACTCGGGGAGTTTGGTCACTCTCCCGACAGCCTGTATCCCGTATGTGTTGGTCCCAGGGAAAACTTTGGGGATCACATGCATATATGGAGATACCAAAGTGTACCCAGTAGCCCAAGTCACTTTAAAATCTGATAGGAGTACAGTGTCACACCACGTAGGCATCATGCAGGGGTTACTACATAAGGTAATTGGCCGGGATTACTCTCTCTTTTGGGGACTGTGAGAAAGGGCAGTCCAGCGGAAATCCCCCAAGAACACAGACCGCCCTGAGAGACCTGACCCCGACGTGGTCTCTGAGTTCCCGTTCTCGGTAATGGTAGGTGACGGTGAAGAGGAGCCAACCCTTGACGAGACCGTCCCCGACCTAGGGGTGTCCTGGAGAAACTTTGGGATGGCTCAACTACAGGACGAAACACTAAAAGGGACTTTCAATAGTGTGGTGGTACTTGATGGGGTACCTCAAGGGTCAGGGGCAGAGAAAGATTTTTCCCCACTTTGCTATGAATGGAAACCTGCTGTATCGGGTTACCAAAATCCGTGAGGAAGTGGAGGAACAGCTTCTGGTTCCCAAACCATGTGTTGTGGGGACACTTGTGGGCAGATAAGACCGTCGAAAGAATTCTACCCAAGGGCCAAGGGTATTACTGGGAAATCCGTGATTATTGTCAGTCCTTTCCCCAGTGCCAGGAAACCTCCCCTGTCGCCAGTTTCCACAGCCCGCTACTACCACAGCCTGTTATTGAAAGAAGCTGTGCCCCTTAGAAATGCCTTCTCCAAGGTCATTGCTAGGGAGTTGTGGCACATATTCTCCAGAACAGGACTGCCGAAAGAGATTCTGACAGATCAAGGGACCCTGTTTATTTAGAAAATAATGCAAAATCTTTGTAAGGTTCTGAAAGTGACCCACTTACGCACCTATGTGTATCACTCCCAGACAGATGGTTTGGTGGAACGTTTTAACAAACCTTAAAAGCCACGTTGAAGAAAGTAGTCGAGAAGGATGGCCGAGATTTGCACTACCTTTTGCATTATCTTTTGTTCTCCATTAGAGTTCCCCAAGCCTCCATGGGGTTCTCCCCTTTTTAGTTACTTTATGGCAGACATCATAGGGGTATATTAGATATTGCCAAGGAGAACTGGGAGATCAAAGTCACGCACTATAAAAATGTTGTTGAGCATGTGACCAATTACAGGAGCGAATCGCTCAGGTACTCCCTATTGTTAAGGAGCATCTCTTACAGGAGGTGCTAGCAAGAGTCTACAACAGGCAGCCCAGGTGAGGCAGTTTAGGCCAGTGAATCGGGTCCTGGTCTTAGTACCCATTGTAAAGAGCAAGTTCCTGGCGAAATGGTAAGGTCCCAAGAAGGTAGTTGAAAGGTGTGGGGGGGTCAACTATCGGTCCATCGGCCAGGTTTAAAAGGAAGCCCCATCAAGTATTGGGGTACAAAATGGCCAGGAAGTTGGAGGAATATTTAAACTAGGGTTGGTGGGGAGGGCAACTAAAAAGATAGCGTACAAAAATAGTGAGTTAGGGAGGGGGGAAACAGGGGGTGAATTGGAGGGAGAGGGGTTTGAAATATTTTAAAAATTTCATAGAAAAAGGGAATAAAAACTAAAAAATCTCTAAACTGCAGGGCTGACCAATGCCAGGAGTTGAACAACAAAAATTTTTTGAACTAAAAATTTATTTTTTGCGAAAAAAAAATTTATACTTTATTGGGGATAACGGGACCTTGGCTGGAGGGAGAGGGGTTTAAACCCTTTACTTTTTTTAACAGTCAAATTTTAAAAGGGGAAATTCATAAACCCCGGGAAAGGGGGGGGTGTCTTTCTATGAAAAATCCTGTCTGAAGCCAAAACTGCGGGAAGTTTTGAACGGGAAAATTAAAACTTGTGGAATCATTATGGGTAAATATACTTTGGGGTAACAAAAATTAATTTGATAATAATAGGGGTTGCTATAGGGGGGGCCCCAAATTTAAACGGGGGGGGGGGGGGGGAACCCCAAAATTTGGAAAAAATAAAATTTTACCCCTCGGAAAATAGATGGGAAGGTAATCGAATGAGGTTGTTTTTATGGGCGACTTTAACTTCCAGACATCAATTGGGAAAAATGAAAAAATTTTAGCTTTCAAAAAGGAAAAAGGTTTTTTTCAATAGCTAATGAAATTTCCTTTGCCAAAAAGGGGCAGGGGGGCCGACTTTGAAAGGGAAAAACCCCTTTAGACTTTAAAATTCACTAATAGACCTGAAAGAGCAACAAAGGGTTAGGTTGAGGGGAAACTAGGGGAAAAGTGGGCCCTAATATAAAAATTTCCCTTTTATCCCTTTAAAAGAATTTTTTTTTCAAAAGGGGCCCCCAAAAACACTGAATTTTAGGGGGCTAAAAATTTTTTATTTTGCTTTTGGTTGGCCCTAAAACCCTTTTTTGAATGGGACAAGGTGTTTAAAATGGGGAACAAAAAATAAATGGGGTTTTTTTTAAAAACTTTTAGGTGCCCCCTGTGAAAGTTTACTTCCTTATGGTAATTAAAAAAATTAGGAAAAAAAGAAAAACCCAATGTTTATCAAAAAGGGGTGTAAAAAAAAGGGAATAAAAAAAAAAAAGAAAGCCTTTTTTACTAAAACTTTAAAAAAAATATAAGGAAAAAAAAAAAATATTTTAAAATTAAAGATAAAGGCGCAAAAACTAGAGACAGAAAGGGCATATTTACATAGAAAATAAAACTAACCCCAAAAAATTTTGTAACGATATAAATTTGTAAAAAGATTAAAACAGAAAATTTTTGGCCCTTTTAAAATAATGAAGGGGAGACTGTAGGGATGATGAGAAAAAAGCAAACCTATTTTAAAAATTTTTTTCCCCCGTAGGGTTTCCCAGGAGGATGACCCTTTTTGTTGATGAGAGAGGGTTTAGGTAAAAATCCCAAATTAAATGTTTCTTGGCTAAAGCAGAAAGAAGTGAAACTCTGTCTTAAGAAAATTAAAAAAAGACAAATTTCCCCGGTCCTGATGGCATACACCCAAAGTGTCCCAAGGGGTTAAATAATGTCATAGATGGCCTCTATTCTGAATATTTAGGACTATCTAGTAATGGGGTATGTCCCAAAAGGGTTGGCGCATAGCAAATTTTGGTGCCAAAATTTTAAAAAGGGGGCAAAAAATGGCCTGGAAAACTATTTGGCCAGTAAGTTTAACCTCTGTTGTGGGTAAAATGTTTGAAGGTTTTCTAAGAGATGCTACCCTGGACTATCTCACTGAAAATAAATGTATAATGGATTCCAGCATGGGTTTATGAAGGATCGGTCTTGTCAAACTAATCTCATCAGCTTCTATGAGGAAGTTAGTTCTAGACTGGATCGGGGTGAGGCACTGGATATCATATAGCTAGATTTTTCTAAAGCGTTTGATACAGTGCCACATAAAAGGTTGGTAAGTAAAATGAGAATGCTTGGACTGGGGGAAAATGTATGCAAGTGGGTAAGCAACTGGCTCAGAGATAGAAAACAAAGGGTGATAATTTACAGTACATACTCAGACAGGATCCCTGTTACTAGTTGGGTCAATCACAGGGGTCAATATTGGGCCATATCCTCTAAAATTTTCATTAATGATCTTACACAGGGATTGCACAGCAGAATATCGATCTTTGCAGATGATACTAAGCTCTAAGATTACTAAAGTAATCAACACAATAGAGGATAATGTGTTATTACAAAGGGACCTGTATAAGTGGAATCCTTGGGGGACTTCCGGTTCCGGTGCACTTATGTGAGGAGGCAAGAAGAGAGAGGTCCCGCTCCCCACCGCCGTTAGAACCGCTCCCCACAGTCACATCAGTCTTTTGAATGGCACTTTTTAGTGCCTCAGGGTGCGCTCACTCTCCGGTGTTAGCAGGGAGCACCGACAGTCCAGCGGGGAACCCGTGTGCAACGCGGTAAGCCAGTGTGAACTCCAGCCAGCAGTCTAAGATGGAGTGGGCGCGCGAATGCGGCAGCGACAGCTCCAGCGCAGGAAGTGCAGACGGAGGAGCCCCAGGGCATACAAGAAGACTTCCACACAGGTCAGACAAGCGCAGCGACAAGGGGTCAGGATAATGAGACCCATCCACCTATCCTGGATCCCGCTGCAGCCCAGATGTCCTCTCAGGGGTCCCCAACTGATATAGCCCATAAGGGGAACAAGATTGACATAATGCAGAAGGAGATGCCTGCACAGTTGGAGGACAGAGTACCCTAGTTACAGCTAATAGGGGGGCCAATCCCCAGAACAGCCATAAGAGTTGTCCAAGTCCTCTAAGACTTTCATACAGTATATGCACAATAATCTTGAGGAATCAGTTCCAGGACTTAATGTTTCATGTAAATCCATGGCGGTTGCAGTTGCCAAGTTACTGGCCCCGGATATAATGTCCTCACTAGAATCTACGATATTTTTGGCAGTGTCCATAGCAGTAACTTCAACCATGAGGGGCATCAGAGCTGAACTCGCTACGCACAGCAACCAAATTCCTGATCTAGGGTTGGCGGGGTGGAAGATAACATTTTGGGAGTCAGGAGCAAATGGCCATAATAGGAGACCGTTATTATTTGCTGATGTCCTCACTTTGCAGTGGTTGCGGTCCATGGTTGAGATAAAGGAGTCATTCCCTCTCCTCCCTGTGACCTGGTTTAGCTTATGCATTATTACGCCTCCAATAAAATGGCGTTGAAATTTCACAGGTCCTTCACCCCCCTAGAAACGCTGTGTTCAAGAGGTACACCCGAAAATCACCTAATATCTCAAATGTATAAACTGATCATCTCATCCATTATAGAGTCTGGACCTGCTTACCAGTATCGATGGGCAGTGGAACTTGGGAGGTCGATCTCGGAAAAGGAATGGCAAAAGGCAAATTTATTGGCCTATAAGTCTATTGTGCTGTGTAGCCTACAAGCGCTCAACTTTAATATACTTTGCCGGTGATAGAGGGTACCTACGCTTTTGCACGCGATACACCCCCAAGTTCCCAATGTCTGCTGGAGATGTAAAAACGCAACAGGATCCAAGTCCCACATCTGGTGGTCATGGCCAATGATTGAGGTATTTTGGGTTAAAGTCCTGCACATAATCGAATTGATGACAGGGATTAAGCTGCAAAATGACCCAGCAGTAGTGCCGTTACAGATTATCCCATTGCCCTTACATGTTCTTAAGGGCCACTTACTTATCTTTATGCTCATTGCAGCTAAGACTGTGATACCTAGTATGTGGAGATCGACTGAGATACCTTCTATATCATCATGGCTTAATGAGCTATCATCAATTCAGCGTATGGAAGAGATCTGTGCTGACCACAACCAGTCTGCCGACAAATATATAGCTTAGTGGGAGAGTTGGGCGATTTTCTGTGGCTATTCGGAGTATGTTAGGCTCATAGACACCTGAATATTCCGCTGTGCACTTGAGATCGGAGTTTCTGGAGGATTAAGGTGGCTAGTGTGCAGTCTCCGAGACAGGTATCAATATTGCATGGAATCTTTCACACACCCCCATCTCAGGGCATACTGGCATTATTGGCCCTCCTTCCTCTCCTAGGTCTGGCTACAGTTTCTTGTTCCAATTTTTTGTGTTTGGTTATTAAGTATTTAGGGACTGGTTATCAAACGTGCTTCAAATCGCTTTAGGGATACTAGGAAAATGAGTTATTGCTTATACTTCCAGTACTATATCTATTTTTCAACGACCAGATATTGCCCTTCTTTCTTACTTTAGAAGACAATGTTATGTATCTCCTCTTTCTTTGTTCTTACTTAGTGTTGTTAACAATACGTGGTTCAGACATTCTTCTTCTTGACTGTTCACCCATTTTGTATGTACGATCGTGTTTCACAATGTACACTGTCATTGGTTGTGCTATCGCGATGTTTTGTATCAGATTTTGAATACTTAATAAAACGTTTTGAATCTGAAAAAAAATGTACCTGCCCATAAAGCTCCGGGACCGGATGGGTACACAGGAGACTTCTATAAATTGTTAAAAGACGATTTGGTGCTCACTCTGCGGGAAGTATTTGAAGAGATAATTAAAAATCGCACTAAGTTGCCGTCGGAAGACACGGCTTATATTAAAGTCATTCACAAAAAAGGAAAAGATCCTTTGTGCCCGGGATCGTATCGTCCTATTTCCCTGATACACCAGGACAAAAAAAATTTCTCCAAACTGAATGCAAACCGATTGGCTAACATTATGCTCAAAATAATAGGGAATCATCAGATGGGCTTCATCAAAGGATGATCGGGGTTAAAAATATATGGACAGGGTGTCCTGGACATGGAGGAGTAGAGACGTGCTGTCTTTGAGCTCCCTGCACCACCGCGTATATTTGGCTGGCCCTGCTTCACAATGATGGGGAAGTCTGCCAGAAAGAGGGGCCTGAGGTCCTCCACCCAGCCACTACCGCCCTCCGGTGATATTGGGGCATTTTTCCACCCGGTCCCCCCTTTAAAACCCCCCCTGGGCACCGAACCCCGCGGGGCCCCCACAAGATGGCGGCGGCTCCCTGCCTGCCCCCCCACCTTAAAAAGTCCCCGCCGGAAACTCACCACTTTGTAGAAAGCTCAGGGGACATCGGGCCCCCAAGGCCGCGAGCCTTCACCCTGCCACAGCTCCGGACCGGCGCCTCCTTTGTTCGTAGCGGGTGACCGACCCGCCGAAGAGCCTGCTTACCGCACGGCACAGGGACTTGGCGCCTCGGTTCCCCCCTTTCCCCCCTGGGGGAGGGCCCGCCTCTTCAAGCCGCACCCGGACAGCCCCCCGCACCGGGCCCTCCGCAGTTTGCCAGGTCCCGAAAACCGGGCCGGTTTTGCTCGGGGTTTGGGAGGCACCCTGAGGCCCCCCCAGCGCCCCCGGAGCTTACACTGTTTTGGTCCCAGGGGAATCCCCAGGGGAGGGCCACAGTGGGGGCACACGATTTGAGCCCCGCAAGACGTGTGGAGGGGAAAAATGGTCCCTGCATTTCGGCCACATCTGCCCCCCGGGGGGACCTCCCAGTGCCCCTGGCCACTTCCCTTTTACCCCCCCACCCTGCAAGCATCAATTGGCACTACCCCACAGGCTACTTTTAAAAGGGGGGCCCGGTTTAAACGCGGGGGCCCGCCGCTGAGGCCCGCCTCCCCCTTCTCCTCCGGGGGAAATTTGGCGCAGTTTGCCCCCTTTCCCTGGGAACCCAAAAACCCCCGGGCCCACCACCCTCAATTTGGCATACCACTTACCAGTCTAAAACCCAGCCCGGGGACCCTCCCCTGTAGGGGCCCCCAAAAGGGCAAGCCCCGCCCCGGTGTGCTCACTCCCCTTTCCCCTTCCCCGTCCTGGCATGCCCCAAATTTTCCCCAATTGAAGATCCCTCTTGCAGTGGTCCACGGGCTCCTTTTGGGGGAGGTCCCAAACTCACGCCTATTGCAGCCCAATGGGGGCGGCCCAAATCCCCTTTCCTGCTAAAAAAACCCTGTGGTTAGTCCTCAGCTGAATCCCAGGTTCATGGCCCCCAACCCCTGCAACTCCCCTTTTACCGCGAGCCATGGCCCGGGCCCCCAGTGCGGGGCCCCCAAGCCGAAACCTCACCGGCTCCCTCCTTTCCTGTGCCCCGGGAAATGAATGAATGTCGGGGATGAAAAGGGGGACATTTGATACAGCAACACCCCCAAAATAAACCAATCACGCTTGGGACTTCCCAACGGGGGTACCGTTTTTTTCCCAAACCAAGCCCCAAACCTTTCTCGGGCCTTACCCAAAAAAACAAAATTCATTGCGGAATGAAGGCCCAAAAAAATCTCTCTCTTTCGCCCGAACCCACTCGCAAAAATTTCCCAAAAAGTGACCAAACTTTTGCCCCAAGGGCCGGAATCAAACCCTAAATTGTCGTTCAAGTTTCTCCCAATCCTCCCCCTCCCAGAATTCCTCCCAAATATTTCCCGCTACAGCGCACATGGGACCCCCCCCCCGAAAATTGGAGAAGGCGCAAAAAACATCGGGATCCGTGGCCCCCCCAAAAGTCCGTCTCGAAAATTTTGAGCTTTTTCCCAAAGTTCTTAGGGACCCATCTTAAAACGTCTCTTAAAAAGAGCACCATTTTGCTCCTATCAAAAAATTTTTAGACCCCAAAGAGATTTTCCCCTCCAGTTTTGGGAAACCCCAAAAGGGAACCCGGAGAAAATTTCATATCCCGGGGTAAATTTTTTCCCGGGTTTAAAAGAGGGACATAAATGCGTCTTGTGCCCCCCCCAAAGGGACAAAAGATCTTTTTCTAAAGGGAAATTCCTTTTTATGTTGTTCAGGCCCTTCGGGGAACACCCCTTGGCCAAAGGCTGCCTTGAAACCCCTTTTGGAATCCTGCAGAACGAAAAAATTCTTTTTTCGTTGGGGCTTCCCTTCGCCCTTTCATTCGGGGGGGAGGGGGGAAAAAACCCTTTTAAATTTTTCCTTCCCCCCAAGGACTTTTCCCGCCACGTTTCCCAAGGCTAAAACATCCCAAAAACTTTCATTTTTCCCCCCCTTGGCCTTCTCGGGGCTCCACAGGGGGAAACCCTTTCCTCAGGCTGCACAAGGTCCTAAAGGGCCCCTTCCCTCCCCGGGGAAAAGGGAAAAAAAAACGCCAAACGTCACCGCCCCGGGTTTTCCTCCACCACTTCTAACCCGTTTTGAGAACTTGTGAGTTCCCTGATTTTGGGAGTATTGCTTGGACACTTTTACTCTTGTTTCCCAATCCCCCCACTTGGGGCCGAAAAAGGGGCTTTTAATGTTGGTAAAGAGCCGGGGTTTTTGTTGTCCTTCCCCCTCTATCCCCAATAGCCCTGAGGCCCCTTTTCTTAGAAAATGATTCCCCCAAAGCTGTGAAAAATTTAGGTTTGTTACCCTGTCCATATAGGCCACCCAAATTTGTTTTATTTACAAGTGTGCAGGAGTCAAGGTCCCTATGCTTTTTTTTTCATGTTCCTCCTCCCCTTTTTTCTTTTTTTTTCCCTTGCCTTTCTTCTTTCCCCCCATTTAGGTTCCCAATTTCCCGGGTTTAGGCCCCTCCCTTAGGCCATGGGGACGTTTACTTGGTTTACAGTCCCCATTTCTACCCCCAAAGTTGCAGGCCCCCCTATATCTTTCCCCTGTTTCCCCTGGGTTTTGTGAGGGGTGGGGGTGCGTTTCTGTGTGTGTACCCCCCCCCCCCCTTTTTTTTTTTTTTGTGGGCCCCATTACCTCCCTCTTCTTTTCCCCCGCCCCAAACACCCCCCGGGTTTAAAAGGGATGGGGAACTATCCTTCGTTCTTTTAATGCTCAGGGCCTTAATACCCAAAGCAAAAGATCCCAGATACTTTATCTTTTTCCCATAAGCAGTTAAATTAAAAAACGTTTGCTTTAAAGGGGGACACACTTCCAAAAAAAGGGCACGCGCCTACTTTTTCGCAAAAAAATACCCATACCGAATGGCACTTTGCAAAAGTCGGGGCTCCCGAAAAAGGGGAGTAGCCCGTGGCGGGGTTCATAAATCCCTGGCACACCCGGTTCAGGCTTGCTGGGGTGAAAGTTTAATGCCCCCTATATCATTCTAATCCTAAAAGTGGGGGGGGCATGTCTTTTACGGGTTTTTAAAAGTCTACGCCCCCTTTTAAACCCGGGCCAGGTAGTTTTTTTTTCCCCGGTTTCATAGAAAGAATGTTCCCCTTTTTGGGTTTGGGGGCCGGTCCCTTTCCTGCGGGGGATTTTAATGCCACTCTGGACCCAGGCCCTGGACAAAAACCCCCGGGGTAGGGCCCCCATAAATTTTCCCCGACTTTTTAGTCGAAATTTAAAAAAGCCCCGCCCCTTTCTCCAGCGGTGATTTTCTGGAGGTTTTCCAAAACAAACCCCCCTGACCCAAAGGGAAAATTTAGCTTTACTCCATCCCCACAAAGTGTATTTGTCATCT
Organism: Phyllomedusa bahiana; assembly: GCA_025379985.1. Taxonomy (NCBI): domain Eukaryota; kingdom Metazoa; phylum Chordata; class Amphibia; order Anura; family Hylidae; genus Phyllomedusa; species Phyllomedusa bahiana. The sequence continues at coordinate 7,783 of JAODAL010049521.1, read as the reverse complement.
TGGGCTATTTCCTTGGTATCCCCTTTTTGCTTTCCCCCCGGGGTTTCCGCTACGTCAGTAGGCAACATTATCTTATTGATCATGCCTTTCCCCTTATTGTCCGCCCAACCGTTTTCCTTCCTCTTCGAGGCCCCCCCTGGTCCCGGCGAATGAATGAAAACCCTCTTGTTAGACTCTTTCCGTTTGACGGAGGGCTCCCAAACCATTGCTTCCCTTTCCCTGCGGGGACCACATGCTTTATATTTTCCCCCCGGGGGGGAGGTTTTAGTTTGGGAAACCCCTAAAGGGGTCATTCGGGGAGTCTTTATCAGGCAAAGGCTCGAGGGTTTTAAAAAAAGACAAAGCGGCCAAATTAAGTCTCGCGTGTCCAAGGTTTTCCCCACTTTTAAAATTCAAAAATAAGCGTGCTCTGGGGGGCCGGAAAACCCCCTGCAAGAGTTGCTTCCCGCCGCGACTAGAGGTACGGCGAAAATTTGGGAAAATTTCCCGGCGTCGATACCTGCCAAAATTTTTGGGGGTAGCCGTTTTCTATGAATACAGCAACAGGGGTGGGAAGATGCTAGCGAGAGCCCCGGGGACACCGATTGGCCCCCAAAACAATTACCCCAATTTTGGTCCCCCAAATGGGGGGATTGGGGGCCATACCACCCGGAGGAAATCAAAATAAAAAACCCTTTTATGCTTTTTATTCCAAAAAATTTTTTAATCTGAAAACCCCTCCCCCTTTTCCGGGCCAAAAGGGGAAAAAGAAATTTCCCCGTCCCCTCCCCATCCCGTTAAGCGTTTGGGTTTTTTGACTTTGAGGGCCCCCTTTTAAACCCTCCCCAAAAAAATTTTCCTTGTTAAACCAAAAGGGGGCCTTTCCCCAGTGGGGGGAAAAATCCTGGCCCTGATGGATTTTCCCGACCCAAAATCTATAAAAAATTTCCCTGAGAATTGACTCCCCTATTAATGCGGCCCTTTTAAACCCTGTTTTTTCGGGGGAATCCCTTTTCCCACCCAAGCGACATTGGCCCCCTATTGCTCTTATACCTTTAAACCCGTTTAAAGGGCCCCTCTCTTTGCGGTAGTAAGGACCCAAACCTTCCCCTTTTGGAAAGTAGATCTCAAAATCTTTCGTAAACCCCTTGGCGAAAAGATTAAAACCCCCGTACTTTCCGGATCTTATTTCCCCCCTGATTAGGTGGGCTTTGTGCCGGGGGAGGGAAGGGGACAATCCCCTGAAAACTTTTTGGGCCCTAGTCCCCCCATACTCAAAAATCGGGAAAATTCCCCTGATGGTCCTAACCTAGATTCCGAAAAGGCTTTTGGGTAGAAAATTTTCCCGGCCGGCCCTGAAATTTTCCCCCCCTTTGGCCCTCTGGGGAGGGAAGGGGCCCCTTTTTTCTCAAAGGGTACTGGGCCCCTTTTAAAAAAATCCCACCGCCCAAAAATTAAAAAATTAACGGGGTTTTTGTCAGAGTCATTCGCCTAAAAACCAAAGGTACGCGGCAAGGGGTGCCCCCTTTTCCCCCTTTTGTTTTTCGCCTGGTGATGGGAATTTCCCATCCCCAAAACGTAAAAACCAAGCAAACGGGGGGTTTTAAAAATTTCAGGGGGTGAGCACAAATTTCTCGGCCTTTGCCGGGGGACCTCTGGGGTTACTTAAAATTAAAAAGTGCGTCAAATCCCAACCCCCATATCAAAACCCCTGCCCGGCCCTTCGGCATCTTTGGGCCCAATTTTTAAAATAAATACGTCCAAGGGTTTAGGAAATTGTGTGGGCCCGGCCCTAACCCGTCCTTAAAACCCGCTTAAATTTTTGATAATCCTTCATGTTGGGTGCCTAGAGGACTGCCTACCTTGGGATCATCATCCCGCCGCCTTATCAAATATTTTTTCCCTTTTAAATTTGAGTCGCCCTCAGAAAAATTAATCAGGATCTCCCCTCCCTTTGGGCCCGGGAAAAGTTTTTCCCGGGGTTTTGGGGGAGTTTTAAAATTTTAAAGATGTCAATCTTACCCCCTTTTACTTTACTTGTTGCAGGGAAATCCCCCTTTCTATCCCAAACTCCTTCTTGGGGGTCGGGGTTTTCAGCGCCTCTTTACTTATTTGTTTGGGCCCTTTTGCCCCCCCTTGACTTTCTTAAATTTTGTATAACCAGACATAAAGTTTAGGTGGGGCTTTGGGCTCCCGGGCTGCAGGAAATAAATAACCCTTTGCATCGGCGTACGCCACGGTTATTGGGGTATTGTGTGCCAGGGGTGATAAAAATTGGGGATGGACGGTTTTTAAACACGCAGTGTTTCTTTTCCCCGTCTTTGCATTTTTTTTTCCCCCCTTTGGGGCGGGGCCCCCGCCCAAGGAGCCGGGGAAACCCTTTCTCATACCGGTCACAATTTCTTTAACCTTTAGTTTTTTCAAATAAAACATACCAGATTTTGATTGATTTGTGTTGGGACCCCTTCCCTGCCCCTCTCCGATAAATCCCCCGTTCCCGCCGGGTCTGGGCCCCCCCGGGCCCCTTTTTTTTTGGGGGCTCTAGGTTGGTCCCCTACGCCTTTTGGGCCCAAAGGGATGGGGGGGAAAACAGGGTTGTCCCACTCGCGGGGGCTGATTTGGGTGGAACCCCCCTTTCACAGACCTTTATCGGCCTTCCAATAAGTCCCCGCAAAGCATTTTTTTATCCCCCTTTTGGGGGAAAACATTTAAAAGCCCAAAGACCTTCACTCGGTTTTGGAAAATGTGCCCCCACTTTCTCCCCCCAAAAGTCCTCTGTTTTTGCCCCTTTTTTGGGGGAAATTTTCCGCTAAAGACCAAAAATTTGGACCCCCCCCCTATTGTGCAGCCTGGGAGAAAGACCTTTGGTAAAACCCGTTCCTTCCCCCCCACCAAAGGCACAAAATGCTTTAGTTTACCCCCCCAAAAACTACCGTAGCAACGAAGGGCCCCGGAGAGGGCTTCAAAAAACCTTCCCCCTGGTAAAAGGGTTTCCCATTTTTTCTCCATAAATGGTTCCCACAAATTCCAGGGGTTTGGGTTTGGGGTTGCGGAAAAACCCCCTTTAAGGAACTATGCTCCAATATGGTGGGGAGTTTTCCCTTTTGGGCCGACTTTTGGAATTTAATATACGTTGTATTAGGGGGAAAAAATTTAGGCTTGGACCCTACCAAAGACCCCGGGAGCTCTTTTTGTTTATGGTGGAATTTTTGGAAACCTCCACATATAAAAAATTCCCCTTCTTAGGCCCTTTTGCGGGCGGCAAAAAAACGGTCTTCCTAGGCGATGGAAAACGCCAGAGGGCCCCCCCTCTTTTGAGGAATTTGGTTTAGGGTGGGGGCTCTAGTCTACCCCCATGGAGAGGGGGTCCTGGTCATTTCGGGGAAACCCAAACCCGGGGAAACCCGGCAGGACTTGGGGCGTCCTGGCTGCAATTTTAGATTCCCCCCCCTTTAATTTCTTAAATACGCAAAAGGCCCCCGGGAGTGTTTGCGGGATCCCGCCCCCTCCCCAAGGGCCATGACTCTCCCCCCCCTTCCCCTCCAAGTTCCTAACCCCCCACCAAAAACCCCCCACCCCCCCCCCCTTTTTTTCCCGTGTTGTGAAGGGATGTGTCTGTGGTTTTATGTGCAATGTTGTTAAACCCGTCTTTTTTCCCTCAGTCCGTGGCCAAAAGCACCCACCCCCAGCTTTTATTTCTTTAATTTTGGGGGTGTTAAAATTTCCCCCGGACCCTAGAGGGCCGTATATTTTGGTTTCCCAATTTTTTTTTTCCCCCTTTTTTCCCCTTTTAATTCTTTTTGGAATTGTTAAATTTTTTTGGTTTTTTTTTATTTTGAATTTTATTTCACATAAAACCTTTTTAAAATTTGTACATGGGGTCATTTTCTGTCCCGGGCCCCCGTTTTGGACATTGCTATAAAGCCCACATTTTTTTCTGTTTATTTTTTTTGCTGTGTCCTGGAAATTTTTCATAAAATGATCACTGTTCTTAGTTTTGCCCTTTTTGTGTAACCCTGGGGGATATGGTTCCCTTTAATATTGTTTTAACCAAATTTTGTACGGGATTGTACTGGGTTTTGTTGTAATAAACGCAGTTTTAATCATAAAAAAAAAATATATGGAAGTTCTAACAGAAAATGGAGGTAGTTGAAAAGGTGGGAAAAAAATGGGCTTCCCTTTTTCCTGGCCCTTTCAATAGCGCAAAAAAAAGCGTTTTTATAATGTTTTAATTTGGGGGTGGTTAGGTTTTTGGTCCCCGGACAGAAATTTTTAATAAAAAGGGAATTTTCCCGGGATTTTCTGGATTGGGCAAAGATATTTGCGGACCCCAAAGGGAAGGGTTTTGTAAACCCCCCATTTTTTTCATCCCCCAAACTTTTTTTACAGAAGGGCACAAGACAGGAGGGCCCAATTTTTCCCCCATTTTCTAAATTTAAATTTTGGGCCTTGGAGCCGCTAGCATTGCATCACCTCAACTCTAACCTTTACTGGAGCATTCAAACGGGTAACAAGATGATCAAATTAGTCTGTTTCACGAATGATGTGTTACTATTTCTGGAAAACCCCAAGACTCAGGTGTGTGTGTGTGTGGGGGTAGGGCGGGGGGTCCTGGACGCTCTGGAACCATTTGGTAGCTTCTCAGGCTATAGAATCAATAGGGATAAATGCCAGCTTCTCCAATTAGGAGAGGAAATGCCTCTGACCAGGGGGGAGTTAGACCTAGAGGTGGTGTCATCCTACCTAACCTACTTGGTGGTCAAGATTGGTCGTAACACAGAAATGGAGATCAAATCTTTATTAGAAACATTCAAGTACACCGAGTATTACCTCATAGAGAAATTGAAAGGGTCATTAGGAAATCTGGATTTGGGAGATTAGTATGGTTAGGTATGTTAATGGTTGGGATTGAATGGTTAAAGGGGGGGAGAAATTGGAAAAACTTTTGGGGAGACGGTCAAATTTTTCTAAAGTACAGGTTTGTTCACCACGAGACTGCTATATTTGAGCATAATGTAAGCGTTTGTTGATCTTGTGTGGTGCCTCAAACAATGTTTATTCGAGCAATGTAATTGTTGATGGTCTACCTCAATAAAATTTGTTTAAAAAAAAAAAAAGATTGGTAGTAGATCAGATCAGATATACTACCTAAACTATCCACCTTTGATAGAGAAAATAGTCAAAGAGTTAGAAAAGTGGAAAGAACTACCGCTGTCACTGATGGGAGGAGTCCAACTTGTTAAGATGGTTAGCTTTGCCCACCTTTTGTACCCGCTACAGAATATCCCAATCCTACTTCAGCATAAAGATATCACTAAAATAGGAAAAGCGTTTACGGGTTTTATTTGGAGGGGTAAACAACCACGGATTGGATATAAGAAACTAATAGTAAGAATTACCAGATGTCAGACTACACAATCTTGCGGCAATGTGGAGACATATTTGAGATAGGGTGATGGGAATGAATATTTTCTCCTATAGGGATCTGGAGATCCAGTTGGCAGGTCAAATTAAATTAAGTGCCTTGCTGCACATGCCATATAAGTAACATCCACCTGAAGTGAAGCACAGTATAATTTTGAGGGATACACTGGCATCATGGAGGCATATCCGAAAATTATATAAAAGACCGATGTACTTGTCTCCCCTTTTGCCTCTTTGGGAACTTCCGACATTTCAATCAGGCAAGGAGAATAAACTATTCAGGGAGTGGCTATATATATATATATAGTAACGCCTCGCTTGTGTCTAGACGCCCTCCTGGGCCATCCTGGGGGTACTTCCTTCAGCTCACGGGTCGCCGCTTTGATATAACGGATGGCACTCCGACACAGGCTTCAGTTTCAATCTGGCTTCAGCCAGTTTTATTCTTCCAGGCACAGTGTTAAACGTACGGCAGTACACAAAACAAACACATAAACAAAACCCTCAGGCCATCTGGCCACTGACTATACACATTCAGGTATAGACCCTAGCTATCAGTGGTCTGGATCTACCATCCAGACCCACAAAACACCCGTATCCTCCACTGTACCGTTCTAGGCTTCCCTCAAGCCTCTGGGGGCCAGAGCCTCTCCTCAGCTCTGCTGCCACACCAAACTCCAGGTAGCAGACCACGCCCCCTGATCACCTGCAGAGACAGGATTTTTATAGCCATCCCGGGTCTGACCCAAACTCCGGCATGGACCCTGGAGACCTGGGACGCGGGAACAGCCACCCACCCATCTGCAGCTGTTCTGGGGAAGCCAACCCATAATGGCTGGATACCCGCCATGCTACATACAGCTGTCAGCAACCTAGTGTTGCTGACAGATAGCAATTGGCTCCCCCCACCAAGCCCAGGCTCTTGGTGGCACGTCTCTCTACTAGGACGACTCCCCCTAGTGGCAGAACTAGGCAACTACTCTTAGCCACTCTGCTACTATATATATATATAATATATATATATATATATATATATTATATATATATATATTATATATTATATATATATATATATATATATATATAATATTATATTATATATTTGTAGATATACTCACAGGGCCAGAAGGGTCTTTAATGACGTGGGAAGAATTAGAGGACAAGTATTCTCTAGGGAAAAAGCATTTTTACAATATAGACAAATTAGGAATTTCTGTAAGGAAGGGGTGAAAAATCTCCGTTCTCTGGGGGGAGTCTAAAGAATTTTTGGAATTGCTCAAAATAGGACGCAATGAAGGTTTGTTATCCCAGGTATACCAACACTTGCAAAATAAAGAAACGGGGGCGGTTAGGGACACTATGTTTAAGAAATGGGAAATCAAGCTAGATGAAGATTTCTCTCAAAAGATTCTGAAAGGTTTTGAATTACAACCACAATTAATGCACCACTGTCTCACCTGGGTACTTAATAGATACTTCAGTGACAACTCAAAAATATTCTAACATACACCAAAAAGAGTTATCTACCTGTACATCTAAAACTTCACTTTTATTCTATAACCTATAAAATATACCACAAAGGAAAAACATTACCCAAAGCCTACCTATCAAACATGCAGAGCACTCGCCCTGATAAGGGTGACTCCGCCGGGAACCTAAACTCCTTATTTTTATACTACCATAGATACACTACTCATATCTCTCTGTTAAATAATGCTATACCAATATATCCAAAAGGCGGATAGTAACAAATGTCCCAATTTCTGTTTCCCCCCTTTTCTTTCTTCCAATAAATAAAAGTTGGACATAGATGCATAGATAATAGGGGGAAAGACATGCCCAGTTGGGGTATGTTGGGTTAGGGAATAAATGTTATTTAGAAGGGAGGAAATAATTAGAAAATGACAGAATTCTATTAGGAAGGATTTTACCTCTTGCTTTGTTTTGTTATCTTTCGATAAGTGTTGCTGTTTTACATTATTTGATATAGCTTGGTGCAATGTAATATTAATTCCGTGAATAAAAATTATTTGTATAAAAAAGTGGAATCCTGGGCACAGAAATGGCATATGAGGTTAAACATAGATAAATGCAAGGTTATGCACATGAGGAGGAAAAAATCCATTCCATGATAACATGTTAAACGGAAAAATGCTGGGAAAAAGTGACATGGAGAAGGACTTGGGAATCCTGGTGGACAGTAAACTTAATTGTAGCAGCCAGTGTCAGGCAAATAGCTGCCAAGGCAAATAGGATCATGGGTGTATTAAATAGGAGCTTAGATGCACATTGAGGAACATTATTCTCCCATTTTAAGTCACTGGTTAGACACACATGGAATATTGTTAAGTTTGGGGCCTGAAAGAAAAAAATTGTAGAG
>JAODAL010049520.1:0-28114 GCA_025379985.1 Phyllomedusa bahiana | reverse complement strand
GCCGGGGTCATACTAAAACACAACATGTATGAAGACCAAACCAAGCTCCCTCTGCATATTTAAGCATGGCACAACGTTCTACAGCACCCTGCAGGCTCTGTGCAGCCTGGAAATAGCCGCTTTTTAACGCGATTCGTGCCGAAGTAATTCGGAACGAAACGAATTTTGTCGGAAAATTCGGCGAAGTGACCGAATCGAATTTTTGAGAAATTCGCCCATCTCTAGTAACTTTGGTGTGCCCTCAAAATAACTCAGTGTTTAAACTGCTGCCAACAAAAGTGAATACACCCCTAAGTTAAAATGGAAATATTGTGCCCAATTTGCCAGTTTTCCTCCACAGTGTCATGTGAACAGTTAGGGGGACATGTATCTACAGGGCTGCACCAGAAGTCTGTGTCTCTTCAGCCCGAAGACTAGCGCAGCTCCGTTCACTATATTTTTAAACGTGTGCACTCCAATATTAGGCGCATTACAGAGCGCCTGCAGCACTTTGTAATGCGCCTGAGATCGGGGAGGCGTGCTGGAGGCTTATCGCACTACGAAGTTACACATTTATAGCTCCAGTACGGCAAATCCAGGTGCAATACTGCTGGATCAGGTAGAGCACTTTAAAAGTGGTTTACCTGAACCTGAAGTGACGCTTTTGCACTAGAATGTGCCTGATTTATGACCGTAGTAGAACAGGTTCATAGATTCAGATGCATTCTACACTACTTTTACGCGTAAAAATAATGGCGCCTGGGCGCCAAAATTCATACATGTCACCCAGGTGTGAATGGGGAGCAAGTGTGTTGAATTTGGTGTTGCCCCTCTCACACTCTCTCATACTGGTCACTGGAAGTTCAACATGGCACCTCATGCCAAAGAACTGTCTGAGGATCTGAAAAAGCATGGTGGCCAAGACCATACAGTGATTTAACTAGACAGGTTCCACTCACCCATGGTCGACCAATGAAGTAAAGTGCACACACTCTGCATCATATCCAGAGATTGTCTTTTCAAAATAGATGCATGAGTGCTGCCAGCTTTGCTGCAGAGATTAAAGGGGTCGGGGGAGTCAGTGCTCAGAACATACGCCGGACACTGCATCAAATTAGTCTGCATGGCTGTCATCCAAGAAGGAAGCCACTTCTAAAGATGGGCACAAGAAAGCCCACAAACAGTTGGCTGAAGACAGGCAGATTAAGGACATGGATGACTGGAACCATGTTCTGTTTTCTAATGAGACCAAGATAAACTTGTTTGGTTCAGATGGCGTCAAGCGTGTCTGGCGGCAACCATGTGGGGAATACAAAGACCAGTGTGTCTTGCCTAAAATCAAGCATGGTGGTTATAGTATCATGGTTTAGAGCTGCATGAGTGCTGCTGACTGTGGGGAGCTCTAATTCATTGAAAGAACCATGAATGTCAACATGTAATGTGACATAATGAAGCAGAGCATGATTCCCTCCCATTGACAACTGAATAGCAGGGTAGTATTCCAACATGATAATGCCCCCAACACACCTCCAAGATGACCACTGCCTTTCTAAAGAAAATGAGGGTAAAGGTGCTGGACTGACCAGGCATGTCTCCAGACCTAAACCGTATTGAGCATCTGTGGGGCATCCTCAAACGGAATGTGGAGAAGCGCAGGGCCTCTAACATCCATGAGATCTGTGATGTTGTCATGGAGAAAATAATGGTGGGCACACAAAATATTAACACTTTGAGCACAATTTGTCCATTGTCACTTGGGATGTACTCACTTTTGTTGTCAACGGTCTACACTTCGATGGCTGTGTGTTGAGTAACTTTGAGGGCACACCAAATAAACACTGTTACACAAGCTGTACACTGGCTACTTTACATTGTATGAAAGTGTCATATCTTCAGTGTTGTTCCATGAAAAAGATAAAATACAATATTTACAAAAAGTGAGAGTGTATATTGGGAACACTACCTGGAGTGTACAGTGATCCTTAACCAAACATATAGTGAAAGATTGTCCTTTTAGGTCATGGCCCACCAGTCAGCATTAGAAAAATACTAGGGAGACTTGACCGATAAAAAAAATCAGACCCTAAACCAGACCATAAAATAAATTCAGCTCCAAGACCAGACCCTTTAAATTAAAGAGACCCTTAAATGAATCAAACCCTAGAACAGAGCTTAAAATTAATTAAGTCCCCAAACCAGACCCCAAAATTAATTCAGTTCCAAGACTGGACCCCTTAAATTAATCAGACCTTAAAATTAACTCAGACCCTAAACCAGATCAAAAAGAAATTCCAACTCCATCATTAACTAAGACCCCAAACCACCAAAGAATGACTACAACTACCATATTTTTCGGACTATGAGACGCTCTGGACCATAAGGGCATGTCCCCATGGCAAGGGTTTGCGGCCGGTTTTTCAGACTGTTTGCGGTTTTGCAGACCATCTGTAAAACCGGCCGCAAACGAACACAATGGGCTTCTAATGAAAACCCATGCAGCAGTCCCCACTGCACGGGTTTTCTGCCTGAAAAACATTATACATGCACATTCTTCCGTCCGGTTTTCGGACGGAATATGTGCATCTCAATGTGAAGGGGGAGGGCTTTTCTCCGCTCATCGCGGAGAAAAGTCGTTCCCTCCGCGGCCGAGGAGACGGCACACAAACTGGACAAATACCGGTCGGATAAACTGACTGGTATTTGTCCATTGCCGTGTCAGATACCCCTTGGTTTTAGAGAAGGAAAATAGGAAAAAGCGTTTTTCTGCTGTGGTGACTAAAATAAACCGTCTTTTTCACCGCCAAAAAATAAATTTTTCCTGTAGCATAATTCACAAGCGAAGGTTAATTACAATTTTTTCTCTTGTTGTGTAGAGTAGCAAACATGCCATTGTAACACACTACAAAGCTCGTAGTTTTTGGTTGCTCAATTCTTTTGCGCAATTTACATCCAGGGGTTACTTAAGCGTTCTGCAGTTGTACTCAGTAAAAGAAACTCTGTTTTGCACCGCCACAGAAGAAATTCTGTAGGATAATTCATATACGAAGGTTAATTAAGCCTGTTTGTGCTTCTATATTCAGTAAAATACACAGAGTTTTTAAACGGCACATACAAGTCAATTTTTCCTGCCCATTTATGGAGCGCAATTTATATCCAAGGGTTACCCAAGCTTCTTAGTGGGTTCATTTGGAGTCAAATAGAGGGTGTGTATTTATCATATACAGATATCTTCATCAAACAGTGTCTGTACATTTTAGAACAAACAGTATGTCAGACAGAGAGGTGGCAGGCTCTTCACCTGCGAGTGGCAGAGGCACAAACATTCCAGGCCCAGGTCACAGCACAGCAAGGGAACGTCGAAGCAGGGGTGACTCGGTGAGGCCACAACTGCCGCTGTCATCTAGCAGCCGTGTGCTGACTAGCAACCCAAGGGTTCTTGATTGGTTGACTAGGTCCTCCACTTCCTCCCAGATGACATCTGACAACCCCAGCCAAGAGTCGGTGGGAACGTCAGACACAACCCTTAGTTGGCATGGCCCGGGAGCGGGTCAGCAACCCTCACCCGTCCTCAACCCGCCTCTGTCCCATCCGGTTCCCTTAGCCAGAGATCTCCTATGTGGTCTGGGCTCAGCGGCACTATATAGCGAGGATGAACAATTTGAGGAGGGCAGTCAGCAGCTACTTGGCAGCGAAGAAATGGGGCCAATATCCCCTGCTTCTTGCAGTAGGCAGCAAAGTATAGATGTTGAGAGTGGAATAGGAGGTCATGTTGTGAGGGGTCAGCCTCTGCATACCAAGACCGGTGATGAGGACAGCAGTGACGATGAAACACAAATAGATGATGATGTAGCCGACCGCACTTGGGAGCCGGTTGAGGAAAGGGCTTCATCATCGTCAGGAGAAGAGGGCGTCAGCTTGGGCGTAAGGCAGCGGCGCAGCCAGCAGGTGGGTTGTGTGGTCGTGAGTCAGCAGGGTAGCAGCAGTGTGAGGTCGGGAGCCAAGCGGCCACAGGGTAAAAAACCCGCTTCGCAGGTCCAAGAAAGAAGTGGCACAGGGGCTCAGCGAGGCAGCGGTGGTAGTAGTTTACTCATTGCGGAGCGTTGGCAGTAAAATCCGATACTCGGCGGTGTGGCAGTTCTTTGCTAAGACACCGGAGGAGCCGAATATGGGTATATGTAGAATCTGTGGGCAGCAAGTGAAGCGTGGCCAGGGAGCTAACGTTGGCACCACGGCCCTGCGTCAACACATGCAGCGTCACCATCCGGTGGCCTGGGAGAAACGTGGCTCAGATGTGGTGGTCCATCCTGCCGCCGCAGCAACACAGCAGCAGCAGCGCCCAGTGGCATGCATGCCATTGCAGCCAGTCAAGGCTCCACCACCTCTGCAGAAGGGAGCTGTTTCTCTTTGACATCATCTCCCAGTCCAGATGCTCCTCGCTACTCATGGCGCCAGAGGTCGTTCAGCAAGGCGATTGCAAAGAGACAACAGTATGCGTCCAACAATCCTAAGGTGCAGCCGCTGACCGTGCTCCTGTCCAAATTGTTGGTACTGCAGTCCCTCCCTTTCCAAATGGTGGACTCTGCACCGTTCAGAGAACTAATGGCTTGTGCCGAGCCGAGATGGAGATTCCAACCGCAATTTTCTTTTCCAAAAAGGCAGCCCACCCCTTCTAAATATGTAGAACAAAAAGGTGGGCCCCCTGACTTATCGGGTTCAAAAGGTGCACGGCAGCCAGACATCTGGACGAAACTACGGTCGGGAAAGTACATGCCCTTTTAGGGCCCACTGGGGAATGTGTTCCTGCCCAGGCACACCAAAAATTTTTGGACAGGAGACCCCGCCTCCTCCCCCCGTTTTCAAACTGCGGCTCCTGCGCCAAATGCCACCTCTTTTCCCTCCTCCCCCACCCCCCTTTCAGCCTCCCTAGTACTGATCATCACCAAAAGTGTGGGCACAGCGGTGTCACGCAGTTCTACCCCCGGCTTGCCTCGGCAAACGAATCACCAGGGGGGAAGGCTCCCATCATGCAGCAAAAAATCGATCGTGGCTTTCCCCCGGCCCAACTGCAAATGGAACCATGGGACGGACAAGGGAGAAACAGGGTGTCCGCGCGGGGCACCGGGGAGGGATGGCCATGCCCCCTGCATGGCGCATTTTCAATCTGGTTGTGAAAAAGTTCCCGAATCTTCCACGATCTTCAGAAGATTCAAAAAATGGCCAGGAAACTGTGCATGCATTCACCATTCCTACAAAGCCAGGAACACCCCCCTCAGGCAGCGGCAGAACGCCTCTCCAACAAAAACTCTGTTAAAAATGTTTCCACCGTTAAATTTCCCCCTGCCCTGTTGGACCGACGTATGGACATAAAAAAGGCCATTAACGATTTTTTTGTGACCCAGGGGGACGGGAATTCTCCCCTGTGTAAATTTGATGTCACCCAGTGGCCCCCGGTGACCCCGGTTGTTGGGGCCCTTTTTCAGGGGGGCCACGTTATTTGCAGTCCCCAGGACTACGGGAAAAAAACGTCATTCCCACTGCTTCATTCTGGAACGATTAAAAAAACTGTTGGGCAGGGGATTGGGGAACGGGGCGACTACATCCCCGCGCCCACAAATCCGGGGGGACTGAAATGGAGGAGGAGGAGGGGGGATTTTGGAGCAAAGCATTGTCTGGGAAATGAGGGGATTTTCTACACAAGTGACAAAGGGGAGGAGGGGGAGCAGCGGGGAGGAGGTAAGGGAAATTTAGGAAGACGAGGAGATGACCCGAAGCCCCGGGGCAGAAACAGTGGAGATGGAGGCAGGGAGCCCCCCCGAGTCACTTTTGCAATGGGGCCCGAAGGGATTTTATTTGCCTGGGTAGTGACCGCCAAAATCACATCCGGGAGAGGGATGACTTGGCTCTCCCCCCTATTGGACCCTCGCTACCGGCCAAAATGGGACCTTTTTCCCCCTATTTAAGGGAGGACAAAAATCAAATACTATAGGGAAATCCTCCGGTTTATTTGGGCCCCTGCCTATGTCGGCATCGGCCCTCCCCTGACAGGTCGACCCGGGGGGTTTTTCAGCGCTCACTACTCTCCGCGGCTGCTTTGGGGGAAGTGGGGGGGGGTCGAGCAGTATCAGCTCCCTCACAAAAACCTAAGTCTGGGTCACGATGAAGCTTCCTTCACCCCCAGTTGGGGGGCAGTCGCCCCAGCAGGACCGGAAAGACCCTGAACCAACAGGGGGTGGGCCCACTTGGCAGCACTCTGCCACCCCAGTTAGAAATCCCCTGGACTATTTTGGAGCCAAACTGGTGTTGGGCCGAACTTGCCAAGTTTGCGTGGAGAAGCGTCCTCCCCCCGGCCCAGTTTGTGGGATCGACCGGGGGTTTAGTGGGGGCGGGGGCCATCGTTACCCAAGGGAACCCGCTTTCCACGGGGGAAAAGTGGAAGACTGCCTTTGTCAAGATTTAATCAGGGGTGGATCGGCAGGATTTCCACAAACCCCCAAACCCTTTGGCTCCCGACTAATCACCATGATGCCTCACCCAAACTGTGGAAATGATCGGTTCAAAACTCCTGCCTACCATATTCTGAGCGCCACCCGCCTGATGCCACACACTCTGACAGTTTTTTCCCCCTGCCACCCAAACCCCTTTTTCAGGGATGGGATTTGGGCCACCCCCTCCACACTCTGTATTCCATTTTCTCCTCATGCTGCCTGGGCAGCGCCGTCCTCCACAATGTCATTTTCCACTCTTGACCCCTGCTGTTCTCCTGCCGCCGGCACCCCCACTCTCGATTTTCCACTCTGTGGCCACTCCGTTTTTGCCCCCCCCGAAAAGCATTGGGGGCCCTGTCCCTCTGCGCGCCGCCTCACCTCCACTCTCTGTCAATTTTGGCCCCTCTGTGGCCTACCCTGTTTTTGCCACCCTTTAGAAATGTCTTGTGCCACTTTTGACCTATGCTGCCCCCCGGACCTCCACACTGTGTCTTTTTGCCACTTTGTGCCTACTCCTGTTTTTGCCCCCTCCAAATGTCCCCTTTTGGGACTGTCTGATCTCTGCTGCTGCTGCCGTGACCCCAACTGGTCATTGGCCCCTCTGTGGCCTACTCCCGTTTTTTTCCCCTCCAAATGTCATTGTGCCACTTTTGACCTCATGTCGTGGTTGCCGCCTCACCCCTACACTCTTCACTAATTTCCACCTGAGCTCTCAGCTTGTTTTTTCCCTTTCACAGGGAGCTTTATCAGGGATATTCCCGTTTGTTTATTGGTCATTTTTGCCCCTTAAGTCTAGGGAATTTTAGGTAAGCGATTCTAATAGTGGCGCTTTTATTGGGATGTCAACTAAAACACAACATTGTATGAAGACCAAACAAGTCCCTTCATATTTTTAAACTGGCAAACGTTCTACAGCACCCTGCAGGCTGGTGCAGCCCGGAAAAATTGTTTTTTTAAAATGAATTTCGGGCCCCGAAGTAATTTTGAAAATTCGCCCATCTTAGTCGCAAAATATGGGGTTTAGATTGGTGCTCGTTTAAAAAAGAAAAGGATAATCAATCCCGTGGCATGGTGCTGGAGAAGACTTCTACAAATTTCATAGACAACTCAGATCACAAACAAAGATGTTCCTCATTATATAAACCCAGAATTTTCCCTATATGGCAATGTCACTAAACAGATACCCGATCTGTTTGTCCAAATTCACTAGAAAAGGAAATGATACTTGGGATGGTTAATGGTAAAAGTAAACAGGGAAGACCAAAGGCCTGTAAGTTAGAAACCCTCTAGAAAACACAGGAATGAACATCAAGCAAATGAAGGAAAACATGAAAGCATGGTGAGAACTGGTCTACAGAGCATCCAGGAGTCAGACACAACTGATGGGATAGAAGACGATATGCCTATTACTTTTTTTCTGTTTGTCACTGCATGACAAATGCATATGAATCTGTATAGTATATGCTACTATTTTTATAAGAGTAATTAATAAAATTTGATAGGTTTTTGTTTCCTAAATATGGGTTTGCATCACTAATTTTACATCACTAATTTTACTACGATACAAGCCTCCTGTTATTACGCAGTCAGGGATTTAATGACTTTCCTCTCAGTGTTACCAGCACAGGATTTCTGTGATCCCTCCTTTAGATTACTGACTATTTCCAAAAGAAAAAAATACGTAATTTAATCATTTTAATTAGTTTGATTGAAGTTTGAGAACTTGTTGACTAATGATTAAAAATCCCACTGGTATAGCAAATCTCTTTTCCTGGGGCAAAATCATCCGCAGTGAGGAACATTTTAATTAGCTTGACCTTGCCTGACCAGAGAGAGAAGAGAGACATTTTATTCGCAAAAAGAAAAGATTGGTGACTTTCTTAAAGCAGCTTCATGCGTCACACATCTTGAGCCTGTCCAGCTGCCAGTATAAATTATGATCTGTTGAAGTGCATCCTTCTTGGCACAGAAAACTCTGGCAAGTAATTTTGGATGATTATGTCTTGTAATTGGATGAATTGTAGCATTTTGTGATATAAAGTCAAATGAAATAAAACAAAATTTCGTACTCTGACATGCACATTGTCACTGTCCTTCAACCTCACACATTATTCCCTGATCATCCCTTACGTCTGTTATGAGAACTCCGGTTTGCCATTTGCAGTCCATTTAGATTATTTTTATGTTTTGACATTGGCATATTGTCCTACTGTAGCTGGCAGAGATGAAACAGCTTGGCGGAAAACTATAGAGTTGCATTCTAAAATCATATATTGCCATGTGGAAATGTACTACAGCCATGTCCTGTATACATCACAAGTGGTCTATTATTTTTAGTAATAAATTGCAAACAATAGATCTATCACTGAGCTGGCAGTGCAAGTGACACTTGTACTAGAATTAAAGAATGTATGAAATCATTTCCACCATCCTCTAAACTAGAGCACATTTTAACAGTGTTCTTCTCATTTTCCCATACACCCTTTAACTGTTCCCTTTCATCTTTTATAGTAGAATAGTCTAGCTTCTGTGCACCATTTTAATTGTAGACATCACTGCAGCCAATAGTACTGCTCCATGATATGTACACATGTGACGTTCTGACCAGTTCAATAATCAAAAGGAAGTTATAATTACATAGATTATTCCAAAATGGTAACATGATGATTTAACCCTTTCAGTCCATAGCCATTTTTGTCTACATCATGTTCACTTTTTCTCCCCACCTTTCAAGAGCCATAAACGTTCTACTTTTCCATCTACATAATCATATGAGCACTTGTTTTTGTGAGAAAAGGCAAACAGTATTTATTAATGGTGTCATTTACTGTACCATATAATGTAAAAGGAAACCACCAAAAATCCTTTACTTCTCTGCCATTTTGGCTAAAATCAATTGTAGTACCTTTTGGGACTGCACTTAGTTGAGACTCCGAGGGTACAGAGGATAATGCTGCTTAGGCAAGGAGGGCAGGCAGTCCTTTTTGCTTCCTTTTTCTGAGCTAGTGGCCCTGCACCATCCTCAGTCGACAAGAAGAGATAAACAAATTATTTTACTAGAAAGATATTAAATTGATGATTTGACTTGATGGCAACCAACCTTTTGGCTATGGCAAAACTTTTTAAGATATGGATTACAATTTGGGTGTCAATATGTTGCCTAGTTTGAAGATTCTAGGTAGCATTTTTACAGCACTGATGGTGACACATAAATTTAAAAAGATCTTATTAGTGGTTTGGCCAGTTTCCATTGATATATGGACAGGTACAGGCACACTGGGTTTTTGTTCCAGTTGTACACAGGCCTGCATAATAAATGTAGACCATAGACATCCCGGGCTTCAGGTTGAAGCCCGGAGGTCCTGAGGGGATTTTAAAGCCTGAGGTGAAAAGTTCTTTCATGAGTGGTGACACTGAACTTATTTGGTGTGGGATCCAGCTTGAATTGATGCCCCATTGCACTGAACTTCAACTTTTTACTTCCCATTGAGCACACACTTCTATTATCCAGTCTTCTGGCTAGGCAAGAATTTTCTTCATTCCAGCTAAACATGTAAGCAGTTTTCATTGTGCAAAATCCTATTAATTTAATTTATTTTTACGTCACTGTGTGTTCACTGTCACTGTTATGTGCCACTCGATTTTGAGATATGATGCCAGTTTGGGATCCTCCTGTGGTCTAGGACAGGAAAGTGTGGGCATCAGGTTCCTTTTCCCCGGGCAATCTGGTTCTCTCCAAAGAGGCCCACCTTGTTTTAGAGTTCATTGGTTGATGCTCAGCCTGGTCACCCAGGCTGATGCCAGGAGCAATGTCTGGGTCTCCTCTAGATTTAGCGAAGGGGGAGGATTTGGCCTGAAACCTTACGGGTGTATTCTGGGCTGGAAGGGATGGGAAAAAATGTTAGAAGTGGGCTTTTCTCTTTTGAGAGTAAGCTTGCTCTAAATTGCATCCGTGTGCAGTCTTTTTGTGACACATGTGAGTCTGCTCCATGCACACTTCCCGACATTATGATATAAATGTACATCAAAAGTCAGGAAGGTGTCAAAGGCACAGATACAGACAGTGTCGAACTGGGAAGCCTGGGGCCCACCAGTAAAGCTGATTCTTGGGGCCAACTAGTGGAGTTAATTCTTGGGGCAGATTAGTGGAGTTTATTTTTGGGACCCTCTCTACAGCTACTGTACAAGACTGTGATTACTGCACATGGCTCTTGCACTCTGCCTCTTTTGCCCATTTTTTTTACTGCCTTTCTTCCTGAAAGGGGTCTACCATACCCAGAGACCCACCAGGGATTTCCCCTACTCCCCTGTGGAACAGTCTGAGCCTTGATACAGATCTAAAGATCCACATATACAACAGAGATAAGTTGGCTGAACCTGTTGACTCTGCAGGATTTTCTAACTTACTTATGTATATTATTACTCCTGATAGATTATGTTGGGGAAAAGAAGGATTGGGTATTTTAAATTTTAACGGCTAACCTGGATGTTAAATGTTATTCCTGGAGATGTCTAGCAGCAGCTTATTCCCCTCTTCCAATATAAAACAAATGCAAACTTCGCCAAGGCAAGAGTGCACGTGTACCGCATATACTCGAGTATAAGCCGAGTTTTTTAGCACAAAAAATGTGCTTGCCACCATTCTGTTGCTTTTCAGATCAAGGTCATAGGTGTTTCATCCATATTCACAAAATCTCCCAGGTCATAGTTATGGATCTTTCTTTGTTTTATGATGAATAAATGGAATGACATCACTTTTTCTTCAAGGTCTTTTGGCAACTTCTGTTAAACTACCTAAAACTGCCTATGGGGTTATTAAACTGCCTATACCTGCCTATGGGGTTATTAAACTGCCTATGGGGGACATTAAACTGCCTATTGGGGACATTCAATTGCCTATACCTGCCTATAGGGGACATTTAACTGTCTATACCTGACTATACCTGCCTACTGGTAGGGGGTCTTCTTTTTCAAAGTCTTTTTTTTATCCTGTTACTTCTAATCCTGGACCAAAACAAAAATGGAGGTCATTTGAAATTGGTTTTAAACTTCAGGATGTGTCAAGAGCAGAAGAAAGCAATAACAAGTAGGGAATTTTGTGTTGATGAAAAACAAGTGAGGGAGTTGGGGGAAAATAAAAGCTTAGAAAAGATTCCAAAGGCAAAAAAAAGCTCAACGTGGTTTAACGACTTCATATGGGGCTCTAGAGACTGAATTGCATAAATGGGTTATGGAGTGTCGTCAAAATGGTTACTGCGTAACATGCATGGGAATTTGCTTACATGCCCTTCAAATGGCTAGAGAGGAAAAATTAAAAGCATTAGGCAGCGTCAGCAGGATGGTGTACCCGCTTTATGAATAGGTTTGGCCTATGTTTGCGGAAAAGAACAAAGATATCACAGAAGTTGCCAAAAGACCTTGAAGAAAAAGTGATGTCATTCCATTCATTCGTCATAAAACAAAGAAAGATCCATAACTATGAACTGGGAGATATTGGGAATATGGATGAAACATCTATGACCTTTGATCTTCCAAGCAACAGAATGGTGGCAAGTTTGGGAGACAAAACTATTTTACTCAGAACCACAAAAAATGAAAAAAAACATTTCACAGTCGTTCTGTCATGTTTGGCTAATGGAACAGAGCTACGGCCTGTCATTATTTTTAAAAGAAAGACCTTGCCTAAAAAGCTTAAATTCCCACCACGCATTACAGTGCGCGCACATATTAAAGGCTGGATGGATGAAGATGGAACAAAAAAAATGGCTGAAAGAAATTTGGAACGGACGACTAGGAGTAGCCTTAAAGAAAAAAAAATCATTGCTAGTTTGGGATATGTTCAGAGCCCACACATCTGATGACATAAAAAAATTGGCAAAGTCTTAAGTTACTTTGGCCGTTACTCCAGGTGGGATAACATCTGTATTGCAGCCTCTAGATGTGTGTTTAAATAAACCTTTTAAAGACCATGTGCAAAAGATGTGGCATGAATGGATGTCCTCTGGTGAAGCCCAACTGACAAAAGTTGGAAATCTGAAGAAGCCCGACATAGAATTGATAGCAAAGTGGATTCGTGATGCATGGGAAGGGATTCCAGAGGACATGGTGCAAGGCACCTTCAAGAAATGTGGCATCAGTAATGCTATGGATGGCAGTGAAGACAGCGCTTTGTATGAGAACAACAGCAGTGATGGTGATGACTGCGAACTCAGTGATGATGACAATGTCTATGCTGAGAACCTCACACCAGCTAATGCTGAAGCTCTGTTTTGACATACAGAATGTGAGGAGGAATCCAGTTTTGAAGGATTTTAATTTGGTTAAGGGTTTTAGCTTGGTTGCTGATTGAGCCACTTTTTTTTACTTTTTAAGTTATTGTTAATACCAGATTGTTTTTGTTGACCCTCTTTTACACTCATAGAGATAGTTTACTGGTTTTCTTTGAAATAAATATTCAGAAACATTTAACCGACATCCAACCATAAATAATAACCGAAGAAAGTGCTCTCTCATCAAAATAATTAAACATTATTATTAGATTTAAAAACATACATAAAACAGCACAGACATAAGATCCAAAAGAAATGGTAGATAAGCAGGATCAAGCAAAATAGATAATAACGGCAAAAAAAATCAGGAATTGTGATGATGCCCCAATTAATTTTATTCTAATTATCCACCATTTCTTTCTAATCTTATATCTGTGCTGTTTTATGTATGTTTTTATATCTAACAAACATATCTAAAAAACTTCACTTTATATTTTATGAGTGTACAGTATATTAATTATTTTGAAGATAGAGCACTTTCTTTGGTTATTAATAGTATTGAGCGATTACATTGACCATTGACATCGATCGATGGTCGATAGTCGACCATCGTCGACAAGATAGTCGTAGTGAGTGGTCGATTATGAGCGATAAACCATTAAGTCTATGGGGAGGCAACAACACCTTCATTTTACACCCAAACAGGGCTGGAGAAGCTGGAATTAAACCCCACAACAGTCAAATGGATACGTGCTACATCTTGGGGCAACACATTAGGTTTATAAAAGCCACAGAAAAAAAATCACCAACACCATTCACTATCCCTATCTTGTACCACAGCATGACCCTTAAAAACCCGCAATCAAACCCCCAAATTAAAAAGTGCCAGAAGGCAGTAAAGATTTGAACCATCATTTTACTTGAACTGGACATTGGAATATCCCTGTCCTGGAACGCAGCATGAGCCCCAAACCTTGCATGACCCCCAGATTTAAAAGTGCCGGGAAAGGAGTCTTTCAACCACCATTTTTTGTTCACTGGACATTGACATACCTGTCCTGGGCCACAGCATGAGCCCCAACCCAGCATGACCCCCAGACTCAAAAGTGCCTGGTAAAGTAGTCTTTCAGCCACCATTTTAGTTTCACTGGACATTGACTATACCTGTCCTGGGCCACAGCATGAGCCCCAAACTTGCATGACCCCCAGATTAAAAAGTGCCGGGAAAAAGGAGTCTTTCAACCACCTTTTTTAGTTTCACTGGACATTGACTATACCTTTTCCTGGGCCACAGCATGAGCCCCAAACCTGCATGACCCAGATTAAAAAGTGCCAGAAAAAGGAGTCTTTCAACCACCATTTTAGTGAATGGACATTGACTATATCTGTCCTGTACCGCAGAATGACTATTAAACCTGTCTGACCCACAGATTAAAAAGTGCCGGAAAAGGAGTCTTTCAACCACCATTTTAGTTGAACTGGACATTAACTATATCTGCCCTGTACCGCAGAATGACCATTAAACCTGTCTGACCCACAAATTAAAAAGTGCTGGGAAAAGGAGCCTTTCAACCACCATTTTAATTGAACTGGACATTAACTATATCTGACCTGTACCGCAGTATGACCATTAAACCTGTCTGACCCAGAGATTAAAAAAGTGCCGTAAATTGGTCTTTCAACCACCATTTTAGTTTCACTGGACATATACTATCCCTGTCCTGGGTAGCGCTTGCCCCTCTGTATGAGTGCGGACCAATTGAGCTTCACTTGGAAATACTGGTGGTTAACTCTCCTGTTCCACCCAGGTGCCCTTTTTCTTGGCATTCTTTTTTCTTATTTTACTCAACGTGCTGGAGGAAATTGTCTCTGTACTTTGTTCTCTGTCCGTGCTCCATACTCCATGTCCTCTGAATAACCTACATCTGGTCAAGTTTTCCTGTACCTCCCTTGTACAATTTAGAGGAAATTTTTTTACCAGCTATTTTGTACATGCAAGTTTTTTAGTAGTTTATTCTAGAAAACATATTTTTAAAATAGGATGGAATCCCACCATGTCTTTGTTTCTCTTTTTTTAATTGTATTAATGGGTTGTCTCAATACAGGGATTGATAGCTATGTTAAAGATCTTGCAAAAACAAGTCATTTTGCAATATGTGTCCATTAACAGTGTCCTACCTATTCCTGTTTCTGACAGCACCATCACCCTTGAGCCACTCTTGACAATTGTGAAGAACAAATGTCTATTAGAAACCACATTTTTTACAATAGGACCTGTAGTCTAGCTGCATTTCACAGCAAAATGCCCCCAAAAATTCAAAACATGACAATTGTGCTGGATGCAGGTTGCATTAACCACTGAAGGACAGATTGGCGATGCTGTTCGTTACTGAGATTCACAGGGCCCTGACCCAGCGATGACAGG
This sequence comes from Phyllomedusa bahiana, assembly GCA_025379985.1. Classification (NCBI taxonomy): domain Eukaryota; kingdom Metazoa; phylum Chordata; class Amphibia; order Anura; family Hylidae; genus Phyllomedusa; species Phyllomedusa bahiana. The sequence goes on along the minus strand of JAODAL010049520.1, from coordinate 12,956 downwards.
CCTGACGGTCCTGCAACTGACGATCCGCTGGCATGCATGTTGTCGCCAGCACTGGAAGGAGCACCTTCTCTCGTACCTCTACCTCCATGTCCTACCCCCCTTTTTGCTCGCTTACCACCTGAATTTCGCTCCATGTTCAGAAATATAAAAATTTGAGAAGGTATGGAAGAGTTTTGGAAAGTCTCTTATTAAAAGACGGCAAATCACAGCTATTCTCAAATCCCTCAAATCAAAACAAAATTGCTGGATTCAAATTTAACTGCAAAGTAGATCTATCAACAAAGCTGGCCTGCGCCAAAGTGAAAAAACACGTATCTGAAATGTATTTGGAAAATTAAAAGGTATTTTTTGGCACCTACAATTCACCTGTGGTGACTACAAAATTGCTGTATTCACTTTTTAAGTGCAAGGTTCCTCAATGAACAAAGCTGTAGTGCGCAAAAGTGAAAAAACACGAAATCTGTAATGTATTTCGATAATAAAAGGTATTTTTGGCACCTTCATTAAACCTGGGGTGACTACAAAATTGCGGGTATCAATTTAACTGCAAGGTGGCTATATCTACAAAGGGCCTTTGGATGATGGGTTTTTGGCCCAAAATTCTGAAAAAAGGGAAAAAACAACACCTAAATCTTGAAAGCCTACTAATGATCAAATAAAAGTGGAGTTTTGCACCTAACAAAGAGACCTGCATTTAAATAGAAAATATGTGTATCCTAATATAAGTTCAGGCTGCCCAATATCCAGGAAATATTTCAATAGAAAAAACTGTTAATAATAAAGCTATTGCAGTGCAATGTCTACACTAAGTCTTGGTAAAACTTTATCCGGTATTCTTTATAGAGCTTCTCTGTGTTCGCCTGGGGGGCCCCCCCCCCTTCCCACCGTGACTTTACAGCGGTAGATGCCCCTTAAAATTCTCTACCTAACTATATAAAAATCTTCAATCTCTAATCAAAACTAAATTGTAAGGATCACAACTAATAGTAGCGGTTTCTCTGTGAAGAAATAGAATAATTCGCTGAGCTGTTTGGACACAAGCAGAGCGCCGCCCTTTCCCTGCTCTGAGATGCTGAGAGACACTGAGGCTAAACAGGAAACGTGTTCTATGTAAAACAAAGGTCATGTGATTTTTCCAGCCAACGCAACCATCACAACCCAGTCATGACGTCGCACACAAATCTCACCGTGCTCTATTCTGTAAGCTGATTTGCTGGCCGCCCAAAATGACAGGAAGCGCGAAAATGGCGCGATCTTTTAAAAGATGATGCACAGATTTAACCTAAATTATCGCATGATCTAAAAATTTCGATCAACATAAAAACTGTGCCGATTTCAACTTTATCGATAATAATCGCTCAACACTAGTTATTAATCACAGACAGGACTAAGTAGATCTGAAGTTGTCACCCAGTGCATTCCTGGATTGTAGCTATGCAATAGCCCAAGCACATTGTAAAAAGGACACTAGTGACATCAGACATCATGACTACAGGAGAGAATCCATGTGGCAAACTACTGTTTTCACATTTAAAGAGAAGGAATAAAATGACGACTTTTCTGTTGGTGACCTCTAATTTAAAAAATGAATCCAGTAGAAGATAACTACATTCAAGGATCTGGTGACCAGGTTTTGGCATGCTGCAGTGGTGAACCATGGAGGAGATAAGTGTGGTGTATTATAGAGTATTATACTTTAAAAGTGAACAGGCTATAAAATGGCTAAATCAGTTTTGTCTTGCTAAAGAGGCTGGCGCGTGGCTCGTGGGGAATGTCATGGCTTGTCTGAGGCCACCTTGCTTTACCGTTCTCTGCTGCCAGCACAAGACCATATACACTTATGGCTAGCTAGTCAGTAGGGATACATGACTTTGCAATTACAGTCTTAAACTGGGTCATCAGCCAAGGAATCTGTATTAGCTAGACTGTTTTAGATTATTCAAGTCCTCAGTGCATGTCTGAAGAGTGGATTTCGTACAGAAAATCACAGAGACCACGAAAATGCAACAGCAGGAGATACAACAGCAAATCGGGTGTATTGTTGGAACCGGATGAGGCTGAAAGGTTGCCTTCTGATCTATTCTTCCTGCCATCATATTCACACTAGGGAACACAGCTGGGGCATTCTGTAGATGCAATGTATGACCTGTAGCCAATATGTTTATCTTTTATAACATAATTGCCCTATGATTTTATGATTCCATATACTGCTTTTACTGTGTCCAAAGACATTATTACACATAAAAATGCTTACTCATATTCTCATAATTTCTGCAAAAAAGCAGAAAATTGCATTAGCATTTCACAATGTGTTCTGCTTAGTACTTGCAGCTTGTATATATTCTGCAATGATTCTCCTATGATAGATCTGCTCCTTTAGTCATTGCCCATATTCCCTTATAAACCTTTATGCCAGTCGTACTCATGAGTGTTCATTTTCTCACAATGCATCATTTTTTTGGCATATGCCCTAACAGTCAAGGATCTCATTTACTTGTTATAATTTTTTTGCACTGCAGCCAAGGTCTGGAAAAAAAGAAAATGTCAAAGAGCAAGAGAGCATGTTCAGCATGGCTCAGTTCATCATTTTGTTCATTGCCTGTTAAAAGGATTGCAGTCTACATCCAGACAAAGGTATTTTAGGGTATCATTCCTGTAATGGGGAAACTATGACAAAAAAGTGTCTAGATTCTACTTGAAAACTCACAGAAAAATGGGACATTATTTACTTAAAAAACACAGACACAAGGTCATACTCACAGCTGCATGGCTGGACAAAATCCTAGTAGGAGGCAATATAAGCCCCTGTGTTACATAGGATAAACTTCACGGGTGAGGGGGCGAATGATTAATAATAAACTGCACATTGGATAAGTACCAGTTCGCACTTATTATTATTTTTTTATTATTTTTTTTATTATTTATCTACTTATTTATGTGCAATTGTAATATTAGCAATCGCCCAACTCATGGATAGTAGGTGAGTGAGTGGTTGTTTATCAATATCTGGGCACTTGAGCAATCTCCTACAGAAACCAAGGGCGACATGTATGAAGCTCGCCGGGTCGGGCCCGCTTTTCCGCTAGTTTTCCGGCGAAATCTGCGCCTGATTTATGTCGGGGTCGGGGCGCGCTCATACATTCCATGTAAAGTCCACCGCGCCTCGCCAGTGTGTTAGGTGCAGAGCGGGACTTTGGCGCAGTGCGGCGCTGCGCCTATGATTCGCCGCCGGAGGTAGTGCACTCATACATGCGGGGAAAAGTCCGCCGCGCCTCGCCAGTGTGGGGGGCGCAGCGCGGGGACTGAGGCGAAGTGCGGTGCTGCGCCGAAGATTCGCCGCTGGGGGAGGTGCACTCGTACATGCAGGGAAAAGTTCCCTGCACCTCGCCAGTGTGTGGGGCACAGTGGGGGGACAGGGGGCAGTGCGGGATTTAAAGGTGCGTGTGGGGACTGCGCCGAAAATCTGTTCCGATGCGAGACAGGCTGGAAAACAGCGAGAAATCATTCCACTGTCGGTGCGGAGTATGAATCAAAATACGCCTTTATTAAAGGCGCTCAAACATTCTCAGAAAAAGAGCTGAAACCTTAAAAATAAAAAACATAAAAACAAAATCACTTTCCAAATATCCTAATTCAAGAATTAGGATATTGGAAATTGCCGGGAAATACAGTAATTCAAATTCAGAAAGCTATTCTCATTGGTCGGCATAAACCGGCCAATAAGAATAGGAGCAACAAAGACCCATTAAAACCTTGGAGAATTATTGACCAATCAGAATCAAAGGCGGGACAGTTCAAAATAAAAGAAAAAAATGCAGAAAAGAGCAGATTGGTTGAGCTAGCGGGGGCTTGGCTAGCTCAGCCAATCAGAATAGGAGCGACAAAGACCCATTAAAACCTATGGAGAACTATTGACCAATCAGAATCAAAGGCAGGACAGTTCAAAATACAGTAAAAATGCAGAAATAGAGCTGATGGTTCAGCTAGCGGGGGCTTGGCTATCCCAGTCAATCAGAGCGCGAGCTACTTCTCCCATTGTAGTCTATGGAGAGAGCAGCGCCATGCAATCTCGGCTCTCAGCGCCGTGAGGCATGGAGTTTGAATAAAAAAATCATTTTTATGAAGTGTAAAACATTATCGGATAAAGCGCTGAAAACCTTCTAAAACATACATAAATAAAATCCTAAACAAGCGTTTGTCGCCGAGACCGGCGCTACATAAGGAATTGCAATAGAGAGAAATTGCCGGGAAATACAGAAAATTCAAATTGTTTAAGCAATCAGAATAGGAGCGAACAGTGTCCATTAAAACCTATGGAGAACTATTGCCCCAATCAGAATAGGAGGGGACAAAGACCCATTATATCCTAGGGAGAAGTTTTGGGACAATCAAAAATCCAAGCGGGACAGTTCAAAATACAGTAAAAATGCAGAAAAGAGCTGATTGGCTCAGCTAGCGGTGGCTTGGCTATCCAGCCAATCAGAGCGGCGCTACTTCTCCAAATGTAGTCTATGAAGAGAGCGGCGAAACTGAAATCTCGGGCTCAGCGCCGTGCGGCATGAGGTATTAATAAAAAAAATCATTTTGATTAAGTGTAAAACACATAAAGAGCTAAAACCGTCTGTAAAATAAATCAGTTAAAACCCTAAAAAACGCGTCTGTCGCCGAGACCAGCGCTACATAGGGAATTGCAATAGAGAGAATCGCCGGGAAATACTGTAATTCAATTGTTTAAGTTTCTTCTGTTTTGGGTTTGGGATAAAACCAGCCAAATCAGAATAGGAGCGATAGTGGCCCATCATATCCTAGGGAGGAGAATTGACCAATCAGAATAGGAGGGGACAAAGAACCATTATAACCTATGGAGAAATATTGACCAATCTTTATTCAAAGGCGGGACAGTTAAAAAATACAGTAAAAAGGCAGAAACAAGCTGTTTTGGTTGAGCTAGTGGGGGCTGGTCCAGCTTACAATCGGGAGCGCGAGCTACTTTCTCATAGAGTTCTATGGGAAAAGAAAATGCAGAGCGAGCTCTTTTTGGGTGATTGGCTAAGTTAAAAGAGGCGCCGTTATTTGGACCAATGGGAGAGCGAGCGACGCTCCTATGGGTTTTTTTAATGCAATCTGAAATAAAATGTACAGGGCCGAAATTCAAAAATGATAAGACTACAGAAGTTGTCCCGATGTGTATATAAAAATGAATAATTAAAAATGGGGGTAACGAAAAAAAAATATTACTCAATAAAAATCAGGTTTATTTCTTTCTTTCGTTGCACCCATACTATTGATCCTTTGGGTAACGAAAAAAAGAAATAAACATGATTTTATTGAATTAATATTTTTTTTCGTTACCCCCATAATTATTATTCATTTTATATACCCATTGGGACAACTTTGTAGTCTTATTATTTTGATTTCGGCCATGTACAGTTTTATTTCAGATTGCATTAAAAACCCATTTGGAGCGTCGCTCGCTCCCATTGGTCCAAATAACGGCGCCTCTTTTAACTTAGCCAATCACAGAGCTCGCTCGGAATTTTATTTTCCCCATAGAACTCTATGAGAAAGTAGCTCGCGTTCTGATTGGCTATGCTGGACGAGCCCCCGCCGCTTCAACCAATGAGCTAGTTTCTGCCTTTTTACTATATTTTGAACTGTCCCGCCTTGGAATATGATTGGTCAATTTTTCTCCATAGGTTAAATGGGTCCCTGTCGCTCCTATTCTGATTGGTCAATTCTCCTCCATAGGATATAATGGGGGCCACTGTCGCTCCTTTCTGATTGGCTGGTTTATGCCCACCCAATTCAGAATAGCTTAAACAAATTTGAATTACTGTATTTCCCCGGGAATTCTCTCTATTGCAATTTCCTATGTAGCGCCGGTCTCGGCGACAAACGCATTGTTCGGTGTTTTAACGATTTATTTTACAGAAGTTTTAGCTCTTTATGTGATAATGTTTTTACACTTAATCAAAATGATTTTTTTTATTAATACTTCATGCTGCTGGCGCTGAGCGCCGAGATTTCAGTGCGCCGCTTCTCCATAGGGCTACAAAAGGGAGAAGTAGCTCGCGCTCTGATTGGCTGGGATAGCCAAGCCACCGCTAGCTCAGCCAATCAGCTTTTTTCTGTATTTTTACTGTATTTTGAACTGTCCCGCCCTGGATTTTGATTTGGGCAAACTTCTCCATAGGATATAATGGGTCTTTGTCGCTCCTATTCTGATTGGTCAATAGTTCTCCATAGGTTTTAATGGGACACTGTCGCTCCTATTCTGATTGGCTGGTTTATGCCGACCAATCAGAATAGCTTAAACAATTTGAATTACTGCATTTCCCGGCAATTCTCTCTATTGCAATTCCTTATGTAGCGCCGGTCCCGGCGACAAACACGTTGTTCGGGATTTAAGTGCTTTATTTTTAAAGAAGGTTTCAGTGCTTTATCTGATGTTTTACACTTAATAAAAATTATTTTTTTATTCATACTCCATGCTGCACGGCGCTGAGCCCCGAGATTGCATTGCGCCCATCTCTCCACAGACTACAATGGGAGAAGTAGCTCGCGGTCTGATTGGCTGGGATAGCCAAGCCCCCGCTAGCTCAACCAATCAGCTCTTTTCTGCCTTTTTACTGTATTTTGAACTGTCCCGCCTTGGATTTTGATTGGTTCAAATTCTCCATAGGCTATAATGGGTCTTTGTCGCTCCTATTCTGATTGGCTGAGCTAGCCAAGCCCCCGCTATCTCAACCAATCAGCTCTTTTCTGCATTTTACTGTATTTTGAACTGTCCCGCCTTTGATTCTGTTTGGTCAATAGTTCTCCATAGGTTTTAAAGGTTCAATGTCGCTCGTATTCTGATTGGCCGGTTTATGCCGACCAATGAGAATAGCTTTCAGAATTTGAATTTCTGTATTTCCCGGCAATTTCCAATATCAGATTTCTTGATATTGCTCCGTTCTAGATTTTTGGAAAGTGATTTTTTTTGTTATATCATGTGTGTTTTTGAGGTTCAGCTCTTTTCTGACACTGTTTTCCGCCTTTATAAAGGCGATTTTTTCGGATTCATACTCCTGCTACACGGAACGGAGCGTCGAGATTTCTGTCGCGATCTTCTATCTGCTTTCTCGCATGTTCCGATCCTGCTTCACTTCGCCGCCGCCGGAGCATTTAGACCAAAATAAACCAGGTCTGCCTGTCGGAGCTGCCGAGCGCTGCACTGCGCCTCGCTTTGCCGACTCGCGATCGTATATGCCTCGGATTTTTCGAGCGCGCCGCGTTCCGCCCCTTCCTGCGGGGCACAGCTGAAAGTGGCGAACGCTGCGCCTAACATCGCCTCCCTGCTTCCGACAGGGGGATTCGGGCCGGGAGGCGCAGGATACGCCAAAAAACAGGCGTAAAGCCCGTTCATACATGTCACCAAGTGTTGGCCAATTTCATACCTGAAGTTATGTCATGCTCACTTCCGATTGGAGATATGTTCAGAATTTTGGAACAGAGAAGAGTTATGATGTTATGGTAAAGTAAAGCAGCTGAAAATGGAAACCAGATACTAACTTTATTTTTTCAGAAGAGACTGGTGGAAAACACATTGTAACATAATAAAGCTGGGTCTACACAGCCCATGTCAAAATGGCGTCCAAAATCAGACGGCATTTTGATATTTAATGGACCGTGTTTTTTGGTGTGGATTTATGCAAAAGCCGTGGTCGGTTTTCGGATTTGCCGTCAGCCCCGTACAATTGAACGTATAGGGAACCGACGGCAATCTGGCAGAATCCTGCGGAATATGCAACATGTTGCATATTCGGCCAGATTTTAAACGCGACGATAAAGAATCCGTGCTGTGGAGACTACAGCACAGATTTTTTATTGCTGTCTATGCAGCATAGGGTACCGGTGCATTTTCAGCAAATTCAAAATACCGAATCCACTGAAAATCTGACTGTATTTTTGTGCTGTGTAGACATAGCCTAAGGGTGAAAAAGACACAAGTAATTCTAGTTCAATGTTATCCTGCAGTGCCTATCCAGAGGAATGAAAACACATATCTGATTCATATACTAGGAGGGGAGAGAGATTTTTGGACCGCACATCCTCAAAATATACGTTGATCTAATGCTTCTCAGCAAAAATTATAACAATGAACATGAGGTTCTTAGTATACTTTTTGATCAAACGGTATAGGCCCACTTGCCACTTCACGGCGACCTCTATAAAGTGGGTCCCTACACTAATGGATATAGCACTGCATGGCGGCCACCGCCGCAGCAATAACCACAGAAGCAAGGGGCACAACCCAGTGGTCCGCAGCACCACTGCTGCCAGGCCTAGCCCCCGGCTCTGGGCTGCACCACCCTACAAGCATAGCACCACAGCAGCAATGGCCACCACACAGCACCAACACCAAAAAAAAGACAGTTTGACAAAGCTTACCTCTCCAGGGCTCCCTTCAAGCAGACCGAAAAGAGCAGGGCATTAACCCCTTTACAGATTAATGCTAATTAAAAACACTTGGGTCAAATGGGGAGGAGTGTTCATCAAAATAAAAAAGAAAAGACTATATAACATATACTAGGAAGGGAGAAAGATTTTTGGACCGCACATCCTCAAAATATATGTATCTCATTCAAAACATGGTAATCAGTATAAATCCCTGGAATAATGACTAATCTACAGTAATAAAGTACATGTAAATTGTATTATATCTTTCAAGAAAGGCTTCCAGACCTTTTTAAATCAATTAACTATAATTGGATCCTTTGGCAGAGAGTTCTAAAGTACTATATTTACAGTGAAGAAGTCTTCTGTGTTGTGGTGCTTCTTTTCTCAAGATGTGGCAGATGCCTCTATGCCCTGAGTACAGGTCTAGATAAAAGAAAGGCATCAACCTGCATTTTTTCCACTCAATTGATTCCAATGCCTGACTGATATTTTCAGTTAGATACTACTGCATTTCAAAAATGTATAATATTATCGAAAAGTTAATTTATGTCTGTAATTCAAGTGAAATAGAGAAACCCTATGTAGACTAATTACACACAGAACAATGTATTTCAAATGTTTATTTATTTTAATGTGGCTTTTTATGCTTATTAATAGAGATGGGTGAATTTCTCAAAAATTCGGTTTGGTCATTTCGCTGAATTCGGTCCGAATTACTTTGGGACGAATCGTGTAAAAAAACAGCTATTTCCAGGCTGCACAGAGCCTGCAGGGTGCTATAGAACGTTGTGCCATGCTTAAATATGCATAGGGAGCTTGGTTTTGGTTTTCATACAATGTTGTTTTAGTATGACACGCACATGACTGCCGCCGCTCTTAGAATCGCTTCACTATAAAATTCCCTGGGCACTTAAGAGGGCAAAACGGACCAAAAAACTGAAGCGTGAATGTAGCCTGATAAAGTCATGGCAGCGAAAGCTGGAAAAAAACAAGCTGAGAGCTCAGGGGGCAACATTGTGACAAGAGTGTGGAGGTGCGGGAGCAGCCACAGCAGCAAGAGGTCAGAAAATGGCACAATGATATTCTGCAGGTGGCAAAAACCGGACTACGCCACAGAGTGGCACAATGACACACTGTGGAGGTTACGGCAGCAGCCACAGCAGCAGCATGAGGTCAGACAGTTTCACAATGACATTCTGGAGGTGGCAAAACAGGAGTAGGCCCCCAGGGGTGGCACAATGACAGAGTGTGGTGTTAACGGCAGCAGCAGCTTGATGACAGTCTGTTGCACAATGACATTCTGGAAAGGGAGCAAAACAGTAGTAGGCCACAGAGTGACACAATGACAGAGAGTGGAGGGGACGGTGGCAGCAGCATGAGGTCAGACAGTGGCACAATGACAGATGTGTGGAGGTCACGGCAGCAGCAGCATGAGGTCAGACAGTGGCACAATGACATTCTGGAGGTGGCAAAAACTGGGATAGCCCACAGAGTGGGACAATGACACCGTGTGGAGCGCACGGCAGCAGCAGCATGAGGTCCGACAGTGGCACAATACATTCTGGAGTGGGAAAAACAGGATAGGCCACGGAGTGGCACAATGACCACAGTGTGGATGTCACAGCACCAGCAACAGCAGCAACAGCATGAGGTCATAGAGTGGCACAATGACAGAGTGGGAGAGGGGTGGCAATACAAATCCCTGATAAAGATGGTTGGTGGCAGATGGAGAATCTGTCAGCAGATGTGTGGCATCAGGCGGGTGGCGGGATCAGAATAGTGGCTGAGGCAGGTAGTTTGAACCCAGACTCATTTCTCACAGTTTGGTTGAGGCGTCATGGGCTGATGTAGTCTGACGCCTAAGGCATTGGTGTGTGGAAATCCTGGCCGATCCACGCCTGATTCATCTTGACAAAGGTCAGTCTTTCCCACTTTTCCCCGGGGACAAGCGGTTCTCCTTGGGGTAACGATGGCCCCCGCCACACTGAACACCCGTCTGATGCCCACACTGCTGGCGGGCAGCCCAGCTTCTCCATTGCAAATCGCAAGTTGCGGCCACCCCTCCAGTTTGGCTGCCCAGTAGTCCAGCGGATCTTCTAACTGGGTGGCAGAGTGCTGTCCAAGTAGGCCACCACCTTTGGTTCAGGGACTGCTCCAGGTCCTGTTTGCTGCTAGCGACTGCCCTCCTCACTAGGCGGGTGAAAGAAGCTGCTCATCAGTGACTCCAGACTTAGGTTGCTGCTGATGGAGCTGGTATTTGAGTTTGTCCTCCCTCTCAACAGCTGGCAAAAAGGCTCCCATTTTGGTCCAGTAGTGAGGGTCCAATAGGGTGGAGAGCCAGAAGTCATCCCTCTGCCGGATGCTGACTATTCGGCTGTCACTATCCAGGCAAATCAGCATGCTGGGGCCATCTGCACAAGTGACTCCGAGGGGCTCCCTGCCCCCATCTCCACTGTATACTGTCACGGTGCTTGTGGGTCATCTGCCTCGTCTTCCACATCTCCATCTACCTCCTCCAGCTGCTCCTGTCCCTCCTCTCTTGTCCACCTGGGTAAAATCCACTCATTTTCACCAGACAATGCTTCTGCTCCAATGTCCTCCTCCTCCATTTAAAGGTCCCCACGGACTCATGTGGCCGCGAGATGTAGTCGCCACGTCTCCAGTCCCCTGCCCAGGACAGATTTTCAGCATCTGTTCCAGGACATGAAGCAGTGGAATGAATTTCATCCCATAGTCCGGCACGACAAAAACTGCCTCCTCGAATGCCTAACAAAGGCAGGTTCACCAAGCTGCCACTGCTGACATCAAATTCACAGGGAGACTCTTCCGCTGGATCATCAAAAAATCTTTAAAGGCCTTTCTGTATACATCGGTCCCCAAAATTGCAGGTGGAAATTCCAACGGGTGGAAACATCGCATATCAGAGTGTTTGGAGCCGTTCTGCCCTGCAAACCCAGGAGGGTGTTCCTGGCTTTGTGGAAAGGATGAAGTGCATGCAAGTTTCCTGGCCATTTTCAGAATCTTTCTGAAGATCGTGGAAGAAATTCAGGAACCCTTTTTACAACCAGATTGAACACATGCGCCATGCAGGGCGCATGGACCATCCCTCCTCGGTGCAGCATGGATACCATGTTACTCCCATTGTCCATCACCATGGTTCCGACTTGCAGTTGGCGCAGAGAATGCCACACATCGATTTCTTGCTGCATGACGCGGAGCAGTTCCTCCCCTGTGTGACTTCGTTCTCCGAGGCAAGCCAGGTGTAGAACTGCGTGACAACCGCTGTGCCCTATACATGTGGTTTTGATGGGGGCAGTACCTTTTGGAGGCTGGGATGGTGGTGGTGGTGGAGGAAGGGGTAGGCGGACATTGACGCAGGAGCCGCAGTTTGACAACATGGAGGAGAAAGCGGCTCCCTGTCCAATTTGTTGGGGTGCCTGGGCAGGAAGCCATTCACCAATGGCGTAAAAAACATGTATGGCCTGACCGTTTTTACACTCCAGTCGTCCGCGCTGCCGTGCACCTTGGAACAAACCGATAAGCTCAAGGACTGGCCCACTTTCTGTTCTACATATTTATGAAGTGCTGGTGCTGCCTTTTTGGAAAAGAAATTACGGCTGGAACTCTCCAACTCAGCTCGGCACAAGCCATTAGTTCTCTGAATGGTGCAGGGTCCACCATTTGGAAAGGGAGGGACTGCAAATACCAACAACTTGGACAGGAGCCGGTCAGCGGGTGCACCTTAGGATGTTGGACGCATACTGTTGTCTCTTTGCAATTGCCTCGTGAAGATGTGGCGCCTGAGTAGCGGGAGCAGGAGCATTGGGCCGAGGGGATGATGTCAAAATGAAACAGCCCCTTTCGAGGTGGGGGGAGCCCCTTTTGGTGAATGGCATGCGTGCCATGGGCGCTGCGCTGCTGTTGCTGCGGGGGCAGGATTTACCACCCCTCTAGCCAATTTTCCCAGGGCCCCCGCATGGTGATGCTCAGGCCCGGACTAGCCAAAAGGGAGCCCCGGGGCCCCAGGGCCCTCGGAAGCCCCTGAGGGGGCCAGTTTTCCCCCCGGCGGGGCCCCGATCCCCGGGGCCTTCTGGGCGCGAAAAAGGGGGCCCCAAAGGCGCATCAGGGGCCGGCCCCTGTGGGAGGGGACCGACAGGCCCCCCTCACCCACCTCCGGCTGAGTCACCGACCCCCGCCTTGGGAGCCCTTTAGGCCGCCGCCTGCACGCGCGGTGCAGGCAGCGCCGAGCTACATTGGGACTTCGATCCCTCGTCCCCCCAGCAGGGGCCGGGGCAGGCGCGCAGGGTGAGTCATGCGCGCCCGCTCCGCTCCCCCACTTGCTGTGGCGGCCTCCGGGGAAGACAGAAAAGGGAAACGAACCCAGGTAAGTATTTTTTTATTATTTTTTAAAAAAATACTGCCCTTCTACCTTTCCCGCCAGCTTAACCAGCCCGGCACCTGCCCTCTAGTAACCCCCCGGGACCTGTCCTGCCAGCTATATACCAGCCCCTTTG
>JAODAL010049519.1:0-28114 GCA_025379985.1 Phyllomedusa bahiana | reverse complement strand
ATATGATAAGGAGAGAAGCTGATCTTTTATATAGGGTTATATGATAGAGGGAGAGAACCTGGTCTGTGTATATAGGGTTTATGATAGGGGGAGAGGAGCTGGCTCTGTGATTTAGGGTTATATGATGAGGAGCGAGCTCTGTGATATATAGGGTTAATGTGAGGGAGTTGAGTTCTAAGGGCCCTTTTGAATCCACCCCGGGTGGGGGGCGACCTTTCCGCCATTTTTCTGGGGGAATCTGCGCCTGTTTTATGTCGGGGCCGGGGCGCGTTCATGCATGTAAAGTCGCCGCCCTCCCAGTGTTTTAGGCGGTGGGGGTCGGGGGCCAGTGCGGGGCTGTCCTATGATTGGGCGCCGGAGGTATGCGGTCGTAATGGGGGGGAAAAAGTCCGCCAGCCGGGCCATTGTGTGTGGGGAAAAGTGCGGGGACATGGGCCAGTGGGGGACTTGGGGCCCCAAAAAAAACAGTTCCGTGCGAGACAGGCTGGAACAGCGGAAAAATCATTGGTGCGGAGGATAAATAAAAAATGCCTTTTAAAGGCGTTAAACATTTCAGGAAAAAGCTGAAACCAAAAAAAATAAAAAATACTTTTAAAAAAAAATCACTTTCCAATACCCTAATTCAAGAATTAGGATAGGGGAAATTGCCGGGAAATCAGTTTAAAATTCGAAAGCTATTCTGATTGGTCGGCATTAAACCCGGCCAATCGTCGACAGTGAACCATTAAAACCTAGGAGAGTTTTGACCAATCAAATTTCCAGGGGGCGGGATAGTTCAAAATACAGAAAAAAATGCTGAAAGAGTATTGGTTAAGTCCCGGGGGCTTGGCTAGCCCCAATCAGAATGGGGCGACAGAGACCTTCTAGCCTAAGGAGAATTTTTTGCCAAATCAAAATGGGAGCACAAAGACCCATTCTAGTCATGGAGAATTTTGGCCCCAATCAGAATCCACGGCGGGAAAATAAAAATACAGTAAAAAGCAAAAAAGAGCGATTGGCTGAGTAAAAAAATTTTAAAATCAATAAAATCATGTTTATTTCTTTTTTTCGTTACACCCATACTATTGACCCTTTGGGCTAACAAAAATAAAAAAATAAACTGATTTTATTGATTTAATATTTTTTTTTCGTTCCCCCCCCATATTTTTGTTCTTTTTATTAACATCGGGAAACTCTGTAGTTTTTTCTTTTGATTTGGGCCATGTACAGTTTTATTTCAATTGCATTAGAAAACCCATAGGAGCGTCGCTCGCTCCCCCCTTGGCCAAATAACGGGCCCTTTTTTAAACTTAGCCAATCACGAGGGCTCAGAATTTCTTTTCCACTAGAACTTAGGGAAAGTGCTGCCCCCTTGATTGGAAAAGGGACGAGCCCCCCCCGCTTAAACCAATCAGCCTTTAATGTTTTTTACTGTATTTTGAACTGCCCCGCCTTGAATATGTTTGGGCAATATTTCTCCATGGGATATAATGGGACATTGTCGTCCTTTTCCCGATTGGTCAATTCTCCCCCATAGGTTATAAGGGACATTGTCGCTCCTATTCTGATTGGGGGTTTTATGCCGACCAATCAAAGAGCTTAAAAAATTTAATTCTGTTTTTCCCCGGCGATTCCTCTTTTTCCCAATTCCCATGTAGGGCCCGGTTCGGCGAAAAACGCGTTGTTCGGGTTTTTAACTGCTTTATTTGTAAATTTGGGGTTCGCTCTTTATCTGAGAAGTTTTAAACTTAATAAAAATTTTTTTTATTAAACTTCATGCCCACGGGCTAGCGCCGAGATTTAAGTGCCATCTCTCCATAACTTTTAAGGGGGAAATAGCTCGCGCTCTGATTTGGCTTGATAGCCCAAACACCGTAACTCAGCCCAAACAGCCTTTTTTCGTCTTTTTACTGTATTTTGAATTATCCCGCCGTGGATTTTGTTGGTCCAAAATTTCCATAGACTAGAATGGGTCTTTTTCGTCCCATTTTTATTGGGACTGCAAGCCCCCGGTAGCTTAAAACCCAACAGCTCTTTTTTTAGATTTTTACTGTATTTTGAAATATCCCGCCGTGGATTTGATTGGTCAATCCCTTTTCCCCAAAGGGTTTTAATGCTTACTGTCGTCCTATTCTGATTGGTGGTTTTTTCCGACCAATGAGAATAGGGTTTTAGAATTTGAATTCTTATTTCCCCGGGAATTTACAATATCATTTAAATTTTAGTATCCGCCCCTCTAGAGTTTTGGGAAATGATTTTTTTTTTTATGTTTATTTTTTTGTTCAGCTCTTTTGACATGTTTTCCCCTTTATAAAGGGGATTTTTTCGGAAAAACAACTCTGCTGCACGGAGCGGAGGCCCCAGATTTCTGCGCGATCTTCTTTGCTTCCTCGCATGTTCGGGTTCCTGCTTTACTTTTTCCCCCCGCCGGAGATTTAGACCAAAAAAAACTGGTCTGCCCGTCGGAGCTGCCCAGGGTGCATGCGCCCCGCTTTTCCCGGGCTCGCATGTCATGTCGGAGTATACGAGCGGCCGCGTCCCGCCCCCGGGCGCCTAACCCCCCGCCCAAAACCGCGCCCACTGCCCCCCCTTCATGCGGGGGCAGTGAAAGTGGCGAACCTGCGCCTAACCCGCATCCCTGCGTCGCAGGGGTTTGGGCCGGGGCGCAGTATACGCCAAAAAAGGCGGGAAAAAAACCCCGATCTAAGTGCCCTAAATGTCTTTTGTGTCAGTTTGTTGGCACTATAGCAACACAATAATAAAAGGTCTACGCGTTTCACACGTTCTCATGGCGTGTGTCCTCAGGAGTGAAATACTGAAAAGCAGTTTGTTATAAATAGTTACAATGTGGGCGGTATTTCAGATTGAACATCAAAATAAAATTTACATATTCCCAATAAATATTATTACTTCTAAAAAAAATTTTGATAAACTCAAAAAGTAATTTAAAAAAAAAGGATAAAACCCTTAATCTCTGCCGCACCCCTCTGTCCTTTCCAGACCCTTGTGTCCTATTCTAAGACGCCTCCATCCCTTTTTCCCGACTTTCCCAAGGGTTCCTCATTTTTCCTCACAACCCCCTTTTTTCCTCCAGACTCCTCGTCCCCCTTTAGGACCCCTTTTAGTCGTTTCCGACCCCTCTTTTCCCCTCCAGATCCCTTTTCCCTTTCCCCATACCTCCCGTCCATTATCTCCTCTCTAGACTCCTGTCCTTTTCAGACTTTTCTGCCACTTCCAGACTCCTCTGTCCTCTCCCTCCAGACCCCTCTGTCCTCCTCCAGACCCCTCTGTCCTCCTCCAGACCCCTCTGTCCGCTCCAGACCCCTCTGTCCTCTCCAGACCCCTCTGTCCTCCTCCAGACCCCTCTGTCTCCTCCAGACTCCTCTGTCCTCCTCCTCCCACCAGACTCCTCTGTCCCCCTCCAGACTCCTCTGTCTCCCTCCAGACTCCTCAGTCCTCTCCCTCCAGACTCCTCTGTCCTCCTCCAGACCCCTCTGTCTCCTCCAGACTCCTCTGTCCCCTCCAGACTCCTCTGTCCTCCTCCAGACCCCTCTGTCCTCCTCCTCCAGACTCCTCTGTCCTCCTCCCTCCAGACCCCTCTGTCCTCCTCCCTCCAGACCCCTCTGTCCTCCTCCCTCCAGACCCCTCTGTCCTCCTCCCTCCAGACCCCTCTGTCCTCCTCCCTCCAGACTCCTCTGTCCTCCTCCCTCCAGACTCCTCTGTCCTCCTCCCTCCAGACTCCTCTGTCCTCCTCCCTCCAGACTCCTCTGTCCTCCTCCCTCCAGACCCCTCTGTCCTCCTCCCTCCAGACTCCTCTGTCCTCCTCCCTCCAGACTCCTCTGTCCTCCTCCCTCCAGACTCCTCTGTCCTCCTCCCTCCAGTCTCCTCTGTCCTCCTCCCTCCAGTCTCCTCTGTCCCCCTCCAGTCGCCTCTGTCTCCTCCTGTCTCCTCTGTCCTCTCCTCTGTCCTCCTCCCTCCAGTCTCCTCTGTCCTCCTCCCTCCAGACTCCTCTGTCCTCCTCCCTCCAGACTCCTCTGTCCTCCTCCCTCCAGACTCCTCTGTCCTCCCTCCAGACTCCTCTGTCCTCCCTCCAGACTCCTCTGTCCTCCCTCCAGACTCCTCTGTCCCCCTCCAGACTCCTCTGTCCCCCTCCAGACTCCTCTGTCCCCCTCCAGACTCCTCTGTCCCCCTCCAGACTCCTCTGTCCCCCTCCAGACTCCTCTGTCCCCCTCCAGACTCCTCTGTCCCCTCCAGACTCCTCTGTCTCCTCCAGACTCCTCTGTCCCCCTCCAGACTCCTCTGTCCCCCTCCAGACTCCTCTGTCCCCTCCAGACTCCTCTGTCCTCCTCCAGACTCCTCTGTCCTCCTCCCTCCAGACTCCTCTGTCCTCCTCCCTCCAGACTCCTCTGTCCTCCTCCCTCCAGACCCCTCTGTCCTCCTCCCTCCAGACTCCTCTGTCCCCCTCCAGACTCCTCTGTCCCCCTCCAGACTCCTCTGTCCTCCTCCAGACTCCTCTGTCCCCCTCCAGACTCCTCTGTCCCCCTCCAGACTCCTCTGTCCCCCTCCAGACTCCTCTGTCCCCTCCAGACTCCTCTGTCCCCCTCCAGACTCCTCTGTCCCCTCCAGACTCCTCTGTCTCCTCCAGACTCCTCTGTCCCCTCCAGACTCCTCTGTCCCCCTCCAGACTCCTCTGTCCCCCTCCAGACTCCTCTGTCTCCTCCAGACTCCTCTGTCCTCCTCCCTCCAGACTCCTCTGTCCTCCTCCCTCCAGACTCCTCTGTCCTCCACCTCCAGACCCCTCTGTCCTCCACCTCCAGACTCCTCTGTCCCCCTCCAGACTCCTCTGTCCCCCTCCAGACTCCTCTGTCTCCTCCAGACTCCTCTGTCCTCCTCCCTCCAGACCCCTCTGTCCTCCTCTACACTTCTCTGCCTCTTGCTGCTCCAGCACTACAGTCTCATTCATCTGTCTACTAATGTATCTTTAATTCAGCATTTGTTGGACAATGCAACACATAGGGTCACATATGAAAACTGTCTTGGTGTAAAACTCATTGTTGTACATAGCACCCAAGCAGAGCCCATAGCAACAAATCAGAGCTCATAGCAATAAATCAGAGCCCATAGCAACCAATCAGTGTTCATAGCAACAAATCAGAGCCCATTGCCACCAATCAGAGCCCATAGAAACCAATCAGAGCCCATAGAAACCAATCAGAGCCCATAGCCACCAATCAGAGCCCATAGCCACCAATCAGAGCCCATAGCCACCAATCAGAGCCCATAGCCACCAATCATAGCCCATAGCCACCAATCATAGCCCATAGCCACCAATCATAGCCCATAGCCACCAATCATAGCCCATAGCCACCAATCATAGCCCATAGCCACCAATCATAGCCCATAGCCACCAAAGAGCCCATAGCCACCAATCATAGCCCATAGCCACCAAAGAGCCCATAGCTACCCATCACAGCCCATCGCAACTATTCACAGCCCACATCCACCAATCAGAGCCCACGGCGACCAATCAGGGTCCATAGCGACCCATCAGAGCCCATAGCCACCAATCAGAGCCCATAGCCACCAATCAGAGCCCATAGCGACCCATCAGAGCCCATAGCGACCAATCAGAGCTCATAGCGACCAATCAGAGCTCATAGCGACCAATCAGAGCTCATAGCGACCAATCAGAGCTCATAGCAACCAATCAGAGCGCCTCTCTCATTTCATATAGTGCTCTGGAAAAATGAAAGGGGCACTCTGATTGGCTGCTGTGGGCTCTGATTGGTTGCTATGGGCTCTGATTGGTTGCTATGGACAACAAAGTGAATTTTAGACCTAGACAGTTTTCATACATGTGGCCTAAAGTTCTCATCAATCAGTTCCATCTTCTCCATAGAATGTAAAGCTTTCATTGTTGCCCCAACCCCATTCACACTGCAAGGTTCAGTGAATTGAGGAATGCTACAGCAAATAGGTGGTGCAGAGTCCTAGCTTAATTCAGTGGAGCAACTAATAGTGTATAAGTCTCCACACACCTCCATGGTGCAGCTCCCTAATGAAGAACGTTAACCCTTTTGAGCTGGATGCTGGACACTTGTGGCCACCGGCAATGATGACCTTGTCAATCCGAGAATATGATTCCATCAGCGACCTTCAAACGTCACCTTGTTGTGGCAAATAGGAGGAGGGAGATAGGTGGGAACCAGAGACAGAGCAGATCTTCACAGAGCATCTCCCTGGCTGGAGATGTGGTTAGGGCCCAGCCCCAACAGAAGATATTCACAACTCCCCTCAAGCAGCCGTTGCAGAATGGAAATCTTATGACTCCTGGCTTCACGGTCCGCACATCTGCTGCTGCAGTACATGGTCCGTATCGTATATGGCTACAATGGTCTCTTCTAAACTCAATATTCAGGTATGAGGCTTGATTTAAAGCAATTTCTAGCTTCTAAAATAGGTTTTCTTCAAAAACATGGAAAAAACTTACCTATACTTATTGATAAGGTTCATCCTCTGTTCCAGGGAAGATTGGGTGACAAGCAATGTGGTCACTATGAGGACAACCATATATTTATTCCACACCGGAAACTTGTAATTTCCAGGACAATCCATCTGGACGGGATGTTGAGAACCTCCATACATACAATGATGGATTTGGGTGCCTGGGAACCCCCAGTGGAGTTGATTCTTGGGATCCACCAGTGGAGTTGATTCTTTGGACCTTCCAGTGGCGTTGATACTTGGGGCCACCAGTGGAGTTGATTCTTGGGGTCCACCAGTGGAGATGATTCTTGGGGCCACCAGTGGAGTTGATTCTTGGGGCCACCAGTGGAGTTGATTCTTGGGGCCACCAGTGGAGTTGATTCTTGGGGCCACCAGTGGAGTTAATTCTTGGGGACACCAGTGGAGGTGATTCTTGGGGCCCACCAGTGGAGAGGATTCTTGAGGCCTACCAATGGAGATGATTCTTGGGGGCCACCAGTGGAGTGGATTCTTGAGGCCCACCAGTGGAGTGGATTCTTGAGGCCCACCAGTGGAGTGGATTCTTGAGGCGCACCAATGGAGATGATTCTTGGGGATCACCTTGGAGTTGATTCTTCGGGCCACCAGTGGAGGTAATTATTGGGGAGCACCAGTAGACAGTCCAAGACACACAAAGTCCAGCTCACCTGAATGAATAATTGATTGTGGACAGCTAGCAAGTGCACGGATCTGGCTGGGAGGCACCAGCCTGTGAACTAAAGACAAGAAGTCCGCATGGATGGCGGAAAAGATCCAGCACCGTTGGATAAATAAAATAATCTTCTTTATTGTATCAAATCATTAAAATCCAGACACGACAGAGTCAACGCGTTTCGGGTAAACACCCTTAATCATGACTTAAAAAACAGACACTCAATAAACATATTTAAAGGAAATCAAAACCAATGATGTGTCAGAACACATATCATGTGACATGATGCAAGTAACATACATTTTTTAGAACATATTTAAAGACACAGGCAAAACATGAATGACAAAGTCTCCTTGCAAAAAAAACCAAAAAACATGAAAATGAATACGTGAATAGATGTGGGGAGAAAAAAAAAACAGAAAAAATTGAACGTGAAAATTAGTGTATGAATGAATGTAATAGAAAAAAAAATGACATGAAAATGAATGTGTGAATAAATATAATGAGAAAGAAAAAATTATTATTAATGTCTATTGTCCATTTTTGATTAACACAGGTATAGCAAATCGTTTCATGCCTTTTGGATGCCGGGATTCCAATTGCCAGATCCAGAAAGCCTCCCGGTTAAGGAGAACCCTCCTACGAACCCTTTAACCCTTTAACCCTTTCAATACCATAAGTGGCAAAACCCGACAGATCACCACCATGAACAGTGGAGAAATGCCTGGAGACGCCAGAAGAATTGATACTCAAAGGGTCAATGCATCGGAAATATGTTCAGCAATCCTTTTTTTGAAAGAACGGATAGTGCATCCAATGTAGTTCAGATTACAAATTGTACACTCAATGGCATATACAAGATAATTGCTGTTACAATTAATAAAATCTTTAATACGAAAGCTCTTGGGAGTTGATAAGGAAATGATGTTATCGGTAATCTTAATGAATCTACACAAAGAGCAGCGCAAACCACCACACTTGTAACATCCCTTAACAGACAACCAAGTGGAGGTAGCATTATTCTCCCTATACATACTGGGTGAAAGGGTTGAACCCAAAGTGTCTCCTCTTCTAGATACAAATCTATAACCTTCAGATAAAATTTCAGCTAAAGTAGGATCCTGCCATAAGATAGGCAGATTTTCTAACGGCAGATGAAAACTGATTACTGTACTTGGTACTGAAGGTAACTGGTGTCCTATCCTGAGAGAGGTTATTCATACGTTTCGAGGGACAATGTAACAAATCAGATCTCGAACGTTTAGAGACAATACTATCTGCCCTCTCCAACATCCATTTGGGGTAATGTCTACAAGATAATCTTTGTTTGGATTCACTGACCAAACGCTGACAGTTTCCAACATCTGAACAAGCTGGTTTGATCCTGGTAAACTCACCAACAGGAATAGCCTGAAGAGTAGATCGCGGATGATGACTAGAGGCATGAAGTATCGCATTACCTGCAGTGGGTTTGCGGAATAATGAGGTTTTGACCCTGTTGGTTGAACAATCACCAATCAACAGTATATCCAAAAATGAAATAGAATGTGGATCACTGGAATGGGTGAAACCAAGGCCATCCTCATTGTCATTGAGATAACGGAGAAAATCAGGTACATTAGATGACTCCTCATCCCAGACAATGAGGACGTCATCGATAAATCGCCCAAACCACCTCATTGTCTGGGATGGGGAGTCATCTAATATACCTGATTTTCTCCGAATTTCTAAAAAATTTGTTTCGTTCACTTCGCCGAATTTCCCGACAAAAATAACTTCATTCCGAATTACTTCGGCACGAATCGCGTTAAAAAAGCAGCTATTTCCAGGCTGCACAGAGCTTGCAGGGTGCTGTAGAACGTTGTGCCATGCTTAAATATGCAGAGGAGCTTGGTTTGTCTTCATACAATGTTGTGTTTTAGTATGACACGCACATGACTGCCGCCGCTCTTAGAATCGCTTCACTTTAAAATTCCCTGGGCACCTATGAGGGCAAAACTGACCAAAAAACTGAAGGGGGAATGTAGCCTGATAAAGTCATGGCAGCGACAGCTGGAAAAAAAACAAGCTGAGAGCTCAGGTGGCAACATTAGTGATAGAGTGTGGAGGTGACGGCGGCAGCCACAGCAGCATGAGGTCAGACAGTGGCACAATGACATTCTGGAGGTGGCAAAACAGTAGTAGGCCACAGAGTGGCACAATTGCAGCGAGTGGAGGTGACGGTGGCAGCAGCATGAGGTCAGACAGTGGCACAATGACATTCTAGAGGTGGAAAAACAGTAGTAGGCCACAGAGTGGCACAATGACAGAGCGTGGAGGTGACGGCAGCAGCAGCATGAGGTCAGAGAGTGGCACAATGACATTCCGGAGGTGGAAAAAAGAGGAGTAGGCCAGAGAGTGGCACAATGACTGAAAGTGGAGGTCACGGCGGGAGCAGCATGAGGTCAGACAGTGGCACAATGACATTCTGGAGGTGGCAAAAACAGGAGTAGGCCACAGAGTGGCACAATGACACAGTGTGGAGGTGACGGTGGCAGCAGCATGAGGTCAGACAGTGGCACAATGACATTCTGGAGGTGGCAAAAACTGGAGTAGGCCACAGAGTGGCACAATGACAGAGAGTGGAGGTGACGGCAGCAGGAGCAACAGCATGAGGTCAGAGAGTGGCACAATGACACAGTGTGGAAGTCACGGCAGCAGCCACAGCAGCAGCATGAGATCAGGCAGTGGCACAATGACAGAGTGTGGAGGTCACAGCAGCAGCCCCAGCAGCAGCATGAGGTCAGGCAGTGGCACAATGACAGAGTGTGGAGGTAGGTAGCATTACCAGTCCATGGTAAAGATGGTTGGTGGCAGGTGGAGAAACTGTCAGCAGAAGTGTTGCATCAGGGTGGTGGCATCAGAATAGTGACTGAGGCAGGAAGGTTGAACCCAGACTCATTTCTCACAGTTTGGGTGAGGCGTCATGGCTGATGTAGTCTGACGCCTAAGGCATTGGTGTGTGGAAATCCTGGCCGATCCACGCCTGATTCATCTTGACAAAGGTCAGTCGTTCCACATTTCCCGTGGACAAGCGGGTTCTCCTTGGGGTAACGATGGCCCCCGCCGCACTGAACACCCGCTCTGATGCCACACTACTGTCCGGGCAGGACGGCTTCTCCACTGCAAACTCGGCAAGTTGCGGCCACACATCCAGTTTGGCTGCCCAGTAGTCCAGCGGATCTTCTTACTGAGGTGGCAGAGTGCTTTCCAAGTAGGCCACCACCTGTTGGTTCAGGGTCTGCTCCAGGTCCTGCTGCTGCTGCTGGCGACTGCCCTTCTCACTAGGCGGGTGAAGGAAGCTGCTCATCAGTGACTCCAGACTTAGGTTGCTGCTGATGGAGCTGGTACTGCTCCAACCCCCCAACTTTCCCACAGCAGCCGCGGCAGTAGTACGTGAGCGCTGAGGAACCCCCCGGTCAGACCTGTCAGAGGAGGGACGATGCCGCACATAGGCAGCGGCCAACTGACTATGGAGGATTTCCCTATAGTATTTGAGTTTATCCTCCCTCTCAATAGCTGGGAAAAAGGCTTCCATTTTGGACCGGTAGCGAGGGTCCAATAGGGTGGAGAGCCAGAAGTCATCCCTCTGCCGGATGGTGACTATTCGGCTGTCACTAGCCAGGCAAATAAGCATGCTGCGGGCCATCTGCACAAGTGACTCCGAGGGGCTCCCTGCCTCCATCTCCACTGTATACCGCCACGGTGCTTGCGCGTCATCTGCCTCGTCTTCCTCATCTCCATCCACCTCCTCCAGCTGCTCCTGCTACTCCTCTCTTGTCACCTGGGTAGAAAATCCACTCATTTCACCAGACAATGCTTCTGCTCCAATGTCTTCCTCCTCCTCCATTTCAGTCCCCACCGGACTCATGTGGCCACGAGATGTAGTCGCCACGTCTCCAGTCCCCTGCCCAGACAGATTTTTCAGCATCTGTTCCAGGACATGAAGCAGTGGAATGACGTTATTCATCCCGTAGTCCTGGCGACTGACAAATAACGTGGCCTCCTCGAATGGCCTCAACAAACGGCAGGTGTCACGCATGAGCTGCCACTGGCTGACATCAAAGTTACACAGGGGAGTACTCCTGTCCGCCTGGATCATCAAAAAATCGTTAAGGGCCTTTCTCTGTTCATACAGTCGGTCCAACATGTGCAGGCTGGAATTCCAACGGGTGGAAACATCGCATATCAGAGTGTGTTGGGGGAGGCCGTTCTGCCGCTGCAACTCGAGGAGGATGTTCCTGGCTTTGTAGGAATGGATGAAGTGCATGCACAGTTTCCTGGCCATTTTCAGAATCTGCTGAAGATCGGTGGAAGACTTCAGGAACCTTTTCACAACCAGATTGAACACGTGCGCCATGCAGGGCGCATGGACCATCCTTCCTCGGTGCAGCGCGGACACCATGTTCCTCCCATTGTCCGTCACCATGGTTCCGATTTGCAGTTGGCGCGGAGAAAGCCACACATCGATTTCTTGCTGCATGACGCGGAGCAGTTCCTCCCCTGTGTGACTTCATTCGCCGAGGCAAGCTAGGTGTAGAACTGCGTGACACCGCTGTGCCCTACACATGTAGTAGGATGGAGCAGCACTTGTGGAGGCTGAGATGGTGGTGGTGGTGGAGGAGGAGGGGGCGGACATTGGCGCAGGAGCAGCAGTTTGACAACGTGGAGGAGAAAGCGGCGTCTCCTGTCCAAGTTGTTGGTGTGCCTGGGCAGGAAGCACATTCACCCAGTGGGCCGTAAAAGGACATGTACTTGCCCTGACCGTAGTTACAGCTCCAGACGTCCGCGCTGCCATGCACCTTGGAGCAAACCGATAAGCTCAAGGACTGACCCACTTTCTGTTCTACATATTTATGAAGTGCTGGTACTGCCTTTTTGGAAAAGAAATTACGGCTTGGAACTCTCCATCTCGGCTCGGCACAAGCCATTAGTTCTCTGAACGGTGCAGAGTCCACCATTTGGAAAGGGAGGGACTGCAGTACCAACAACTTGGACAGGAGCACGGTCAGCTGCTGCACCTTAGGATGGTTGGAAGCATACTGTTGTCTCTTTGCAATCGCCTGCAAACGACTGCTGGCGCCATGAGTAGCGAGGAGCAGGAGCATCTGGACCGGGAGATGATGTCAAAGAGAAACAGCTCCCTTCTGCAGAGGTGGTGGAGCCTTGACTGGCTGCAATGGCATGCGTGCCACTGGGCGCTGCTGCTGCTGCAGGATGGACCACCACATCTGAGCCACGTTTCTCCCAGGCCACCGGATGGTGACGCTGCATGTGTTGACGCAGGGCCGTGGTGCCAACGTTAGCTCCCTGGCCACACTTCACTTTCTGCCCACAGATTCTACATATACCCATATTCGGCTCCTCCGGTGTCTTAGCAAATAACTGCCACACCGCCGAGTAGCTGATTTTACCGCCAACGCTCCGCACTGAGTGACTACTGCCGCCGCTGCCTCGCTGAGCCCCTGTGCCGCTACTTTCTTGGACCTGCGAAGCGGGTTTTCTACCCCGTGGGCGCTTGGCTCCCGACCTCACTCTGCTGCTATCCTGCTGACGCACGGCCACACAACCCACTTGCTGGCTGCGCCGCTGCCTGACGCGCAAGCTGACGCCCTCTTCTCCTGACGATGATGAAGCCCTTGCTTCACCCGGCTCCCAAGTGCGGTCGGCTACATCATCATCTATTTGTGTTTCATCGTCACTGCTGTCCTCATCACCGGTCTTGGTATGCAGAGGCTGACCTCTCACCACATGACCTCCCATGCCACTCTCCACATCCATACTTTGCCGCCTACTGCAAGAAGCAGGGGATATTGGCTTCGCTGCCAAGTAGCTGCTGACTGCCCTCCTCAAATTGTTCATCCTCGCTATATAGTGGCGCTGAGCCCAGACCACATAGTAGATCTCTGGCTGAGGGAACCGGATGGGACAGAGGCGGGCTGAGGACAGGTGAGGGCCGCTGACCCGCTCCCGGGCCATGCCAACTAATGGTTGTGTCTGAGGTTCACACTGACTCTTGGCTGGGGTTGTCAGATGTCATCTGGGAGGAAGAGGATGACCTAGTCAACCAATCAAGAACCATTGGGTTGCTGAACAACACACGGCCGCTAGATGACAGCGGCAGTTGTGGCCTCACCGAGTGACCCCTGCTGCGACGTCCCCTTGCTGTGCTGCGACCTGTTCCAGGAATGTTTGTGCACTGCCACTCGCAGGTGAAGAGCCTGACACCTCTCTGTCTGACATACTGTTTGTTCTAAAATGTACAGACACTGTTTGATGATGATATCTGTATATGATAAACACACACCCTGTATTTGACTCCAAATGAACCCACTAACAAGCTCGGTAACCCTTGGATATAAATTGTGCTCCACAAATGGGCAGGAAAAATTGACTTGTATGTGCCGTTTAAAAACACAAACAGGCTTAATTAACCTTCGGACATGAATTATGCTACAGAATTTCTACTGTGGCGGTGAAAAAGAAAGTTTCTTTTACTAAGTACAACTGCAGAAAAATACTTAGATAACCCCTAGATGTAAATTGCGCCAAACAATTGAGCCACCACAAACTACGAGCTTTGTATCGTGTTACAATGGCGTGTATTTTACGCTACACAGCAAGAGAAAAACTTGTAATTAACCTTTGGTTGTGAATTATGCTACTGGAAAAGTGTCTTTTTTGGCGGTGAAAATGACGGTTTCTTTTAGTCACCACAGCAGAAAAACAACGCTTAATTAACCCCTGGATGTAAATTGCGCGAAAGAATTGAGCAGCCAAAAATGAAGTGGTATTTGTATTGTAAAAACGCTGTTTCTTTAAATCAGCGGTTCTCAACCTGTGGGTCGCGACCCCGGCGGGGGTCGAATGACCAAAACACAGGGGTTGCCCCTAGCCCGGGCAGGGCGGCCGGCCGGAGAGCTGAGAGGGGCGTCGCACTGGCTTAATAGCTGCAGGGAGGAGTGCTGTGGCCGCCGCTGCGCCCCTCCCTGCAGCTGCTTGCATAGTGCGGTGCCCACAGCGTTTGAATTACCGAGGGGAGGGGGAGCAGTGGGCGCCGTTACTCGCAGCATTGGCAGCTCAGTGAGCTGCTCCTGTGAGCGGCGCTGCGGCGAGGACGGACTTACGTCCCGCCGGTCCTTGTGGGCGGTGCGTGCAGGACGCTGAAAGCGCGCAGCATCACGCGCCCACAATATGTACCAAGCATCAGGAACAGCTCTGCCGTGCTCAGTGCAGAGAGAACGCTGATCCTCTACGGCAGGGCTGCTCCTGGCTGCAAGGTAATTTTAGTGTTAAACACACACACACACATCCATAGCATCATGTAATGTCTGTGTGTGGTACAAGTAATATGTTATTAACCTGTTACTTGTACCACACACAGCCATCACATGATATGCACATTACATATGTAACCCCTCATGTGCCAATCACAGCCTCCCCCCGGACAAGGTTATATCTATGTAACGGCTCTGAGTGGTACCTTTATATGTATGTGACATGTACAGTCATGGCCAAAAGTTTTGAGAATGACACAAATCTTCTATTTCCCCCTGATCTGTTGCCCTCTGGTTTTTCTGTGTGATTGTCAGATGTTTTTATCACATACAGAAATACAAGTGCAATCATATTATGATTAACAAAAGCTTTTATTGACCGTTAGAATGAGTTAATGCAGCAAGTCAATATTGCAGTATTGACCCTTCTTCTTCAGGACTCTGCAAATTCTCCCTGCATGCTCTCAATCATCTTCTGGAGCAAATCCTGACTGATACCTCCTTTTTTCACAATCAATGCTTGCTTTTTTTACAATTTGTTGGTTTTTTTTTTGGTCCCCCGTTTTTGATATTGACCAAATTTTCTAAATGGGTTTTTTTTCGGGGGGTTTTTTCCCGGGCCCCGGGACCCAAAACCCTCTATGTTTTGCCCCTGACCATTTATTTTTATACCTTTGCTTTATGGCAAGGTGCTCCATCATGCGGGAAAAAGGCATTTTTTTGATCACCAAACTGCCCCTTGGGATGGTTGGGGGGAAGGGGTTGCTCTTGGGGGAAATTTGGTCCCAAATTTCTTTTTTTCAGGGATGTGTTTTTGGGAAAGGGAGTTAAAAGACCCGGATTCCCATGGCTGGGGAACCCAAACCCCACACATAAAATGGTTTCGGGAAATGTTTTAAGTTGGCATAGAAAAATGAACTGGTGGAATTCCTCACCTTGTCTTTTTCCGAACAAGTGTTTTCCAGATTTTTCCAAAAATTTTTGGGAAAGGGGGGGATTCATCAGAGAAAATGACTTTACCCCGTCCTCACAATCCCCCCCCCTTTAAATTTTTGGCGTTTTTCAGTCTGCCCCTGTTTTTTTTTTTCTGAGAGAAGGGCTTCTTTGCTCCCCCTTTCCCCTTTAAAACCAGGCATTGCTCCATGTGTCTCCGCCTCACAGTGCGTGAAGATGCCTAACACCTCCTGCTGCCATTCCTGAGCAACCCTTGCACTCCCGGGTAGCCCGTTTCCCAAGCTAAAACACTTTTAAGGGACGCCCCTGGGCTTGTGGTCTGTCTTGGGCGCCCGGGCCCCTTTTTTGGGAACAATTTGGGAAACCCCCTCCTTGAATTCCTTGATGATGCGTAGATTGTTGACTGAGGTGCAATCTTTTTTACTGCGATACTCTTCCCGTTTGGCCCGTTTTGTGGGGTGCAAAAAATTTACTGCAGTGGGTTTTTTTAGGAAAAAACCCTGGTTTTTAAAAGAAGAGAAACAATGATGCCCAAGCCCCCAGCCCCCTTTTTAAAATGGGGCCAGTGGTGTGATTCTTACTTAATCATGGGCAGGGTTAAACTCCCCCCCTGTCCTCCCTCAAACCCACAAATGTGTTAAAAGGAGCAATCACTGAAAAAGGTTAGTGCTCCTTTTAAGGCAAAGGTGGAATGAAGTGGAAATGTGTTTTGGGGGGAAAAAATTCATTTTTTAGGCAACTATTGACTTTGCCTTAATTGCGTTAAGCTGATCCTTTTTTTATAAAATTTTGGATATATGCAAATTGCCAAATTTTAAAAAAAACCCAAGCAGTAGAAAATTTTTAAAAAATTTTTCATTTGTATCATTCTCAAAACTTTTGGCCATGACTTTTTAAAGGTTTAAAACCCGGCCTTTTTTTTAAGGGAAAGGGGGGGGGGCCCCCAAAATGTAACCCCTCATTAGCCCAAAAATTAAAAGTTTTTAAAAATAAACCCCCCCTCAAAAAAATAAATTTTTTTTTTTGGGTTTGGGGGCACCGCAAACCCTTAGGAAATGTTTTGCGGGGGCACGGCATTAGAAAGGTTGAAAACCACTGCAATTTTTAAATGAATAAAAACGGAACTGGGTTTGATCCCCCCTTTGGGTATTCCCAAAGTCTGTGAGCAGGAAAGCAATTTTTATTTTATATGCACTGCAGTGGACGAACCCCTGGATTTCAGTCCCAAAACCCCCAAAAAAACGAAAAAAGAACAAATTTAAAAGAAGCAAAACTCTGAGGAAAAAGCGAGACCCCCCCAAAAATCGTGTATAAAAATTTTTCTTTTTGTAAAATTTAGCCGCGGGGCCCCTTCCCCATCATTTCGTGAAGGAGTGTGAGCCCCGGGGGCGCGCTTTGGTTTTTATATAGTCAGTGACTACGAATCCCCCGGTCTCTGATTTTGGGTTTCACCCCCTGGGACTGTCTGCAGGGTATGCCCTTTTTCCTCCCCGAGTGCTTTGGCCCCATGTAAACCCCGTGCTCGCAGCCATTTTATCAATCAAAAAACACATTCCTTTAACCCAAATAAACCCCAAAGTTGACTTCGTTCCCAATCAAAAATTTTCCCCGAAATTTTTAAAAAAAATTCCCTTCGTTAGAATCAATTCGCCCATCTGTAATCCCCGGGGGTCCAAAAGGCATGAATCATAAAAACGATTGTTTTAAAATTTTTGTTAATCAAAAATGGCAAGACATTAATAATAAAAAAAAAAAAAATTTTTTTTCCACAATATTTATTCACCATTTATTTTTTTTTTTTCATTTTTTTTTTTCCCCTTTTTTTTTTCTCTCCCCTCCTTTTCATCTTTTTTTCCCCAAAACCCTTTCAAAGGTTTTTTTTTTTTTTCTCTCTACATCTTTGTACACACTCATTTTCATGTAAATTTTTTTCTTCTTTTTTTTTTCTTCCTTTCACTTATATTTTTTTCAAAAACCCTTCATTTTTATGTCATTTTTTTTTCTCCTATTACATTCATTCATACACTCATTTCCGTCATTTTTTTCCATTACATTTACTCATACACTCATTTTCACGTTCAATTTTTTTCTTTTTTTTCTGTTTTTTTTTTCTCCCACATCTATTCACATATTCATTTTCATGTTTTTTGTTTTTTTTTGCAAGGAGACTTTGTCATTCATGTTTTGCCTGTGTCTTTAAATATGTTCTAAAAAAATGTATTTTTACGCATCATGTCACATGATATTGTGTTTCTGACACGTCATTGGTTTTGATTTCCTTTAAAATGTTTATTGAGTTCTGTTTTTTAAAGTCATGATTAAGGGTGTTTACCCGAAACGCGTTGACTCTGTCTGTCGTGTCTGGATTTTAATGATTTGATACAATAAAGAAGATTATTTTATTTATCCAACGGTGCTGGATCATTTCCGCCATCCATGCGGACTTCTTGTCTTTAGAGCACCAGTAGAGTTGATGCTTGCACCCACCAGTGAAGTTGATTCTTGGGGTTCACCAGTGGAGGTGATTCTCGGGGCCCACCAGTGGAGTTGATTCTTGGGGCCACCAGTGGAGTCGATTTTCTGGGTCTCACTAGTGGAGTGGATTCCGGGGGCCACCAGTGGAGTTGATTCTTGGGGCCACCAGTGGAGGTGATTCTTGGGGCCACCAGTGGAGGTGATTCTTGGGGCCACCAGTGGAGGTGATTCTTGGGGACCACCAGTGGAGTTGATTCTTGGGGACACCAGTGGAGTTGATTCTTGAGGCCGGAGGTGATTCTTGGGCCCACCAGTGGAGGTGTTTCTTGGGCCCACCAGTGGAGGTGATTCTTGGGGCCACCAGTGGGGTTAATTCTTGGGGTCCACCAGTGGAGATGATTCTTTGGGCCCCACCAGTGGAGATGATTCTTTGGGCCCCACCAGTGGAGATGATGCTTGGGACCCACCAGTGGAGATGATTCTTTGGGCCCAACCTGTGTAGTAGATTCTTGAATCCACCCGTGGAGATGATTCTTTGGGCCCACCATGAGTTGATTGCTTGGGCCACCAGTGGAGTTTGATTTCTTGGGGCCCACCAGTGGAGTTGATTCTTGGGGCCCACCAGTGGAGATGATTCTTGGGGCCACCATGGGGGTGATTCTTTGGGGGTCACCAGTGGAGTTGATTCTTGGGGCCCACCAGTGGAGATGATTCTTGGGGGCCCCCAGTGGAGATTGATTCTTGGGCCCACCATTGGAGAAAATTCTTGGGGCCCACCAGTGGAGTGGTTTCCCTTGGGGCCCCCCAAATTTGGAGTTGATTCTTGGGGCCACCAGGGATTTTTGTTTCTTGGGGTTTCCCATTGGATTTGATTTTGGGGGAACCACTGGAAAGGGCAAATTTTTTGGAGCCCAAACCATTTAGGGGGGGGATTGGGGCCCCAAGGTTCCCTGATGTAGTTTTTGCAGTTTTGGGTCTTCCCAAAATTTAAAACTTAAAGAGGGGGGCTCCCACCATGGACTTTGATGGCTATAGATATGGAAAGCTGCTGGCCCTTTTAAAATTTGGAAAGAAGGTGCAGGTTCCCCCTAGAAGGTGCGGGAAAAAAACGGGAAAGGATATGGCCCAAAAGGGAGGGGAAGCCCACCCAGACGGTGACAAGGTAAATTTGCGTTTTTTTTTATTCCAAAATGGGAAACAACGGTAAAAAAAAAAAAATTTGGTTGAAATTAAAAGAAAATCTCACAGATTTAGTCACAGGTGATTGGGAGGTTTATTTCACCAAGATAAAACCCAAAGCAAAAGAGATCGGTGAGTTTGGCAGGGGCTCCCTGTCTATGGCGCCGAACAAGAGTCTTTCCGGGCACTGAACATTAAACCTGAAAAATTCCCCCCGGGAAATGAGAACACAAAATAAAGGTCCGAGAACATCAAATCCACAAATCATTTCAGTTTCTCGGATTTCAGAATAAAGATTTATTTTATGTCAACAGCAAAAAAAAAACAAAAAAAGAGTAATAAAGACTGAAATAACTTTTATGGCAAAGAAACCGCATTGAGGTCTAAGAATAAGTGTCCGGGCAGGAGATAATGACGGCTTCTCTCCCCTGGACATGGGCACAGTTATATCGGGTGCAGGTGGGCGAGACAGGGAAGGTGCGCAGCGTCCTCCCATTAACCCTGTGCAGGGAGAAGACAGTTTCCATCACTGGCAGCGGATGACGGGGCGAGGACCTGATGTTTCAGGGAACAGTTGCCCCCAACCCTCAATATCATGTGCAATGTGATACAATAGATTGGTTATAGGGATACAGTAAGTGTTATCATGGGGAATAAGCAGGCGCGGGCGACATAGGGTCGTTTAGAAATGGGACCTGGGTTCTTATTATACCAAAACCAGGATTGTACAAAACCAGGATCCATTAATGTTGTGTCACAATCTCCAGTTCAGCTGAGAGCAGCTTATCCCAGTCTGTGCTCACCTGGGCCCAGGAAGCCGAGATCAAGGCTGCTGTAAGCAGGATCCTCAGACTGGATAGGAGCTTAAAGGAGCGTTCCCAACATGCACTTGGATGGGATATTGATAGGATAGGTTATAAGCCTGATAGATGCAGGCTCTAACTCTGGGACTCACACCTATCTCAGAAACAGGTCCCCGAAAGTCTCTGGCACAGAATGGAAAGCCAGTCGCACATGCACCCGACTCTTCATTCTGTTCTATGGGAGTTCTGAGTACGGCTGAACACAGTGCTCCCCTGTACTGGGAACTCCCATAGAACAGAATGGAGAACACAGCGCTCCCCTGTACTGGGAACTCCCATAGAACAGAATGGAGAACACAGCGCTCCCCTATACTGGGAACTCCCATAGAACAGAATGGAGAACACAGCGCTCCCCTGTCATAAGAACTCCCATAGAACAGAATGGAGAACACAGCGCTCCCCTGTACTGGGAACTTCCATAGAACAGAATAGAGAACACAGCGCTCCCCTGTACTGGGAACTCCCATAAAGGAGAATGGAGAACAGCGCTCCCCTATACTGGGAACTCCCATAGAACAGAATGGAGAACACAGCGCTCCCCTGTACTGAGAACTCCCATAGACCAGATTGGAGACCACAGCGCTCCCCTGGACTGTTAACCTCCATAGAACAGAATGGAGAGCACAGCACTCCCCTGTATGGGAACTCCCATAGAACAGAATGGAGAACACAGCGCTCCCCTGTACTGGGAACTCCCATAAAGGAGAATGGACAACAGTGCTCCCCTATACTGGGAACTCCCATAGAACAGAATGGAGAACACAGCGCTCCCCTGTACTGGGAACTTCCATAGAACAGAATGGAGAACACAGCGCTCCCCTGTACTGGGAACTCCCATAGAACAGAATGGAGAACACAGCACTCCCCTGTACTGGGAACTCCCATAGAACAGAATGGAGAACACAGTGCTCCCCTGTACTGGGAACTCCCATAGAACAGAGTGGAGAAAACAGTGCTCCCAGTACTGGGAACTCCCATAGCACAGAATGGAGAGAACACAGCGCTCCCTATACTGGGAACTCCCATAGAGGAGAATGGAGAACACAGCGCTCCCCTGTACTGGGAACTCCCATAGGATAGAATGGAGAGAACACAGCGCTCCCCTGTACTGGGAACTCCCATAGAGGAGAATGGAGAACACAGCGCTCCCCTGTACTGGGAACTCCCATAGAACAGAATGGAGAACACAGTGCTCCCTGTACTGGGAACTCCCATAGAGGAGAATGGAGAGTTGTGCGTATGCATGACAGGTGTCCTGTTCCTGAGATCGGTTGTGACCAGGATCAGACTTTGCCAGGATATCACTTGCATATGTTCTTTATTTTCTATTTTGTAGCGATTTTTATATGTTGAAGTTTTTTCTCATTTTTGTACATGAATTTGTAACTCATTATATTTTGTTAGTTCTATTTAGTTTATTACATCTGAATTTGTGCTTTACCCATCTTGTTGCCCTGTTGTTTTGGATTTGCCCTTATGGTGTTTTTAATCATTATGAAAACCTGTGATTGATACTGAACTAAGAAAATGTTATAATTTATGTTATAGTTTTGGTCAGTATCATTGATTGGTGAATATAATGACTTAAATTGTTGTCTGGTTGCTTTTGAGGGAAATACAACGCTAACGCTGCATGCAGTGTGAACCCTAAAGCGCATATCCACAGGACTGTCAGCTGCAAATGCCCAGAAGAGCCAGACTGTGCCCAGCGTAGGGATGAGGGTCATTTATTTCTGATATAACAAGCTACTATCACCAAACAGGAGATTTTCGGGGACTGACACAAACGTTCAGACTCTGTCACTGTTTCCACTACTTATCCTGCACACGTGCTGCGTCAGGACAGAGCTGTGAGTTCCTGTTTTCTATAGAGAGCAAAACACAATTGCCGTCGGTGATTTCATGGTTAACGCAGATCCCCCCTACATGTTCCTCACAGTTATCTCCAATATGAATTTGCGGCCGCTATATTGACGACATTAATTTCAATTCTGAATCTGGAAGTTTTAAGAATAACAATAAATAAGACCTGGGACAATTCTAAGGCCCCATTCACATCTGCGTTTGGCATGCTATTGTTCTGTTCCATGTTGCAATGAGAAAAATGAAAAGGAACGGTCGTCTATTGATTTGTATGAGGTTTTAGACTTTCAGTGCGCCTCGGTTTGGCTCCGTTGCATCAGATGAGAGGCTTTTTTTTTGGAAAAAACAGCGTAGCATACCACGCCATCGTTTCCGTGAAAAAAAAAAAAAAAAACTGAAATCTGACAGAAAGGTCCCTTCCATTTTGTCTTCTTACATTGAAGTCAATGGAAAACGGATACAAATAGATGGGTATCAGTTTGCGTCTGTTAAACGGACCCATTCATCCGCAGACAAATTTCAAACATTTAGAATTAAAAAAAATCAGTTTTCATGGAACAAAAATCGATACAAATGGAAACAAAAGTATCTGTTTATTTGCAACAAATCAGTTAAAAAAATCTCAAGATTTTGCTTCAGTTTGTATCAGATCATCTCCGTTTTTGGATGTAGATCCAGTTTTTATCCATTTTGAATGAAAAGTCAAATGCAGATGTGAACCCGACCTAAGCAGCAACTAAAGCAACGTGGCAACGTCGCCTGGAACATAGGTACGGGTCACCAAAAACTGACGACCGACCAACGGAAAGAAATCGCAACTGAGAGCAGCGAGGAGAGGACAAAAATGGAAAAGTTGCACAGAAGCCGCCATAGCTAAGTAACTCCCCCGTCCTGTGCGAGACACAAGGATTCAGTCACAGGAGTTGAAATTAATTTTTACAGAAATCCCACAGAATAATATTCCTTAAATGGGTCGTCTCACTACAGGGATTTCATAAAAAAAAAAAAGTCACTTTGCAACATGTGTCCATTAACAGTGTCCTACCTATTCCTAGATATCCCCTCTTGTATAGGCTGCTTCAGCTCCTCAGGTCGCTATAGCTACAGACCTGTGTGATCTCTCCTGATATGCTGCCAGCACTGGTCACTATAGCTACAGACCTGTTTGAGCTCTCCTGATAGGCTGCCAGCACTGATCACTATAGCTACAGACCTGTTTGATCTTTCCTGATAGGCTGCCAGCACTGGTTGCTATAGCTACAGACCTGTTCGATCTCTCCTGATTGGCTGCCAGTGCTGATCATCACTGCAGGCCATTAGTAGCCAGTAAAACCAGTAAACCGCCTCTGAATTCAGGACTGAGGTAAGATGAATCGATGTAGTGAGACAACCCCTTTATTGCATCAATAAAACATGGAGCGAAGGGGGGATCTGCTATATTCGGGGCCCTCTCAGTCGTTCATTTCTCCTTCAATTGAGGCCCGGGAAGTGGGACCTCTGCATAGAGGGATGAGGATAGGGGGCGGGGATCACACATAATTATACTACTTATTAAACTTCTTTGAGTGATGACAGGATTTGCATCCAGTTTAGGCAAAGCTGACATAATCCAGGCAGGTGTCCAGCAGGGGAACACAGGAACACATCAGCATTAAGGTTGCCCTCAGAAGGCCATTAGAGGGTGGGGGGCCTGGGTAGGGCTGTCAGAGCTGAGCCACTGCCTGTGAGTTGCTGAACAGAGTGATTTGGGGGGATTTTGCCGGGGGATGGTTGCCTGCCCCTATGCTGCCTCCTCCAGGGAAAGTGAGGAGCCGATCATTCCGCGTCCTGACCTTGCCCGTCCCTGCTTACTGTAACTAAGTTCACACTGAACACTAACATTTTTTGGGTTGGGTTTCCCCCCTACTTTACCTGTGGTCAATTATTAAAAACTCTCATAGTCTTGGAGCTGTTATAAGTTGATAATTGGGGCCCCAAGTGAGTGTTTTCCTTTGGGGCCCCCACCAGTGGGTTGATTCTTGGGTCCCCCCAGTGAAGAGGTTTTTTTGGGGCCCCGTAAGGTGATTTTTGGGGGGCCCCCCCAGGGGGTTTGATTTTTGGGGGCCACCATGGATTTTGTTCTTGGGGCCCCCGGGAGTTGATTCTTGGGACCCACAGTAAATTTTTGATTTTGGGGCCCACCAGGGGAGTTGTTTCCCGGGGACCCCCCAGGGGTTGACTTGGGACCCACCATGGAGAGATTTTGGGGGACCCAACCAGTGGAGTTGATTATTGGACCCCCCAGGGGAGTTGATTTTGGCCCCCACCAGGGGATTGATTTTTGGGGGGCCACCAGTGGAGATGATTCTTGGGGCCCTCCCTTTTTGCTTTTTCTTGGGGGCCCCACCATGGAGTTGACTTGGGGCCACCAGTGGAGTTGATTTTTGGGGACCCCCCAGTGGGGGATGTTTTTGGGGCCCCATGGAGATGTTTTCCTGGACCACTTGGAGTTGATTCTTGGGACCCACCAGGGAGAGATTTTTGGGGGCCACCAGGGGAGATTTTTTTTTTGGGGCCTCCCAGTTTATCTTTTTCTTGAGGCCCCCCAGTGGGGTTGATTTTTGGGGACACCAGGGGGGTTGTTTCTTGGGGGTCTCCCAGTGAAGTTATTCTTGGGGCCACCAGGGAGGATTTTGGGGCCCCCCGGGGAGTGATTTTGGGGGGCCCCCAGGGGATGATTCTTGGGCCCACCGTGCAGTTGTTTTTTGGGGCCCACCAGTGGAGTTGATTCTTGCGGTCTACCAGTGAAGTTGATTCTTTGGGCCCACCAGAGGAGATGATTCTTGGGTCCACCAGTGGAGATGATTCTCGGGGCCCACCAGTGAAGTTGATTACTGGGCCCCACCAGTGGAGTTAATTCCTGGGTCCCACCAGTGGAAAGGATTTTTGGGGCCCACCCGTGCAGTTGATTCTTGGGGCCCACCGGGGGGTTTTGATTCTTAAAACCCACAGTGAAGTTGATTACTGGGCCCCACTAGTGGATTTGATTCTTGGGCCACCAGTGGAGTCGATTTTCTGGGTCTCACTAATGGAGTTGATTCTTGACCCACCAGTGGAGTCGATTTTCTGGGTCTCACTAATGGAGTTGATTCTTGACCCACCAGTGGAGTCGATTTTCTGGGTCTCACTAAGGGGTTTTGATTTTTGGGGGGCACCGGGGAGTCGATTTTTTAGGTCTCATAGTGGATTTGGATTCCGGGGGCCAAATGGAACTGATTCTTGGGCCCACCATGGAGTGATTTTTGGGGGGCCCACCTTGGGTTGATTCTTGGGGGGCCCCCAGTGGATTTGGGATTCTTGGGGGGTCTACCAGTAAGTTGATTTTTGGGGCCCACCAGTGGAGAGATTTTTGGGGACCACCAGTGAAGTTGATTACTGGGTCCCATAGGGGATTTGATTTTGGGCCCACCATGGGGTTGATTCTTGGGGTTACCATGAGTTGATTCTTGGGGCCCCCAGTGGAGAATTTTTGGGGGCCCAAACAGTGGGGATTCTTGGGGCCTACATTTTAGCTTTTTTTGGGGCCCACCAGTGGGGTTATTCTTGGGGCCCCCAGTGGATTGATTTGAGGTTACATGAAGTTGTTTCTTGGGAACCCCAGTGGAGATGATTCTTGGGGCCCCCATGGAAAAGATTCTGGGGGGCCCACCAGTGAAGTTGATTACTGGGCCCCACCAGGGAGTTAATTCCGGGGCCCACCTTGGAAAGGATTTTTGGGGCCCCCCCATTGCGTTTGATTCTTGGGGCCCACCGGGGATTGTTTCTTGGGACCCACCAGTGAATTTTATTACTGGGCCCCACTAGGGATTTGATTCGGGGCCAAAAGTGGGGCGTTTTTGGGTCTCATAAGGGAGTTGATTCTTGGGCCACCAGGGATCGATTTTCGGGGGTCTCCAATGGGTTGATTTTGACCCCCCAGTGGAGTCGATTTTTGGGTCTAATAATGGTTTTGATTTTTACCCACCAGGGATCGATTTTCTGGGTTCACTAATGGATTGATTCTTGGGCCCCCAGGGAGTCGATTTTTTTAGGTTCACTGGGGATGGTTCCTGGGGCCACCAGTGGAGGGTTTTCCGGGGCCCCCCGGGAGGTTTCTTGGGGCCCCCCCAGTGGAGAGATTTTTGGCGCCCCAGGGGGAGGTGATTTTTGGGGGGCCCACCAGTGGAGGAAATTTTGGGGCCCACCAGTGGAGTTGATTTTTGGGTCACCCCTAAAGTTGATTTTTTAAGGCCCCGGTGTTCCCTTTTTTCGCTCCCAAAAATCACCCCCAGCCCTCCATTCCCAGGGGCCCACAAGGATTTCCTTTGGGGCCCAATCTGACCCCTTTTGATGGCCTTTGTTTGAGGTTCAGATTTTCTTTGCATTATTTCGTCATCCCCTCACAGAAGCTGAGAGCAGATTATATGGAAGCCGCTTCCTTTCCGCCTCGGCTCCATCTTTCATGCTAAAATTTCGCTCCCTTTTCGGTCAACATAAAAACAAGGGGGCCCACCCGTTCCTTCACACCTCCAGTGTCTCACTTTAAACCAGACCGTGATAAATCCTGCGATGTCACACATGGGCCCTCAAAAAAATCGCAGAAAAGAACAGTAGAAAGGGGCGACTATTGCAAAGACAATTTCGCAGACAATCTGGGCCCTTTTGGCGTCTGACAGATAAATTTGTCACCGCGAAAAGGGAAAATTTTAGGAACAACGTCCATTGGCTTTTCTGACGTCCAGTGCAAAACGGCCGACACCTTCTAAGATTTTATACATTTTCATTATTTATGTTACAACAACATTCATTCCGGGCGCTGCACTATTATAGAGGACCCTGACCCCAAGAGCTTACAATCTACATCATAAATATTCTTTTATCCACTTTTAGGACTTTCTATGTCCATTTGTTTTTTCTTGTACTTGGACAATTGTACATTTTTCTGTTCATTTTGTACAAATCTCAGCATCGTTGTATCCTCTCTGTAACACCGCGCGTGCGTCCGGCCCCCAAATACCTTCATCAGAGGGAGAATGTAAAACAATGAATATCAAAGAAGTGACATCAATTTAATTTTAAATCCAATAAAAAACGGCTGAAAACCTGAAGTTTGTATCGGATTTATTTTATTCCCTTTTTCCGCGGCGCTGCAAGAATTTGGGCACGGTTTACATCGTCCCCTGTCCCTTGGGGCTCTCTAAATTCCGTTTTTCCATCAGAAGGTTTTTGGAGTCCGGGAAATTGGAGAACCTAGAGAAAAACCCCCCAAAACGGGGGAACTACACACTTAAACCCGGGCCCCAGCACGTGAGCAACGGTTGCAAAAAAAAAAAACCCCTGACCCCCCGCGCTGCACTTGGTAACCAAGGCCCCCGTCGCACTGTGTAACCCCCCTGAAAATTTTTGCTGTACGTACTAACCACTGACCACCCCCGCGCACTTCTAACCATAGCCACTGTGCTGACTGTACTAAAACCCCGAAAGTGCACTGTACTTTTTACAACCCCCGAACCCCTGTGCGTACTGTGCAACCATGAGCCCCCGCGCTGCCTGGCTAACCATGAACCGCTGTGCGGTACTGTACTAACACTGAACCACTGGTCGTACTGTCTAACCACTGACCCCCGCGTGCATTTCTACCACTAAAAACCCTTTGGCTGTACTGTACAACCCCGAGCCCCCCGCGCACTGTGCCCCAACCCCTGACCACTGTGCTGACTGTTTCTAAAAAACTGAACCCCTGCACTTACTGTACTAACCCCCTGAAACCCCTGTGCTGTATGTGTAACCCCTGAGCCACCAACCGCACTTGCTAAACCCCTGACCGCTGTGCTGTACGTACTAACCCCGGCTTTCAGCTACCTGTGCTAAACCCTTGACCCCTGGCTTTACGTACTAACACTGAGCACCTGTTGCACTGTGCTTTACCACTGAGACCCATGTTCAATGTCAAGTTGGGGCCCCCCAATACTTTGGACCACTGACCCCCCTGCTGCACTGTGTAACCACTAAACTCTGTGCTGCCACATGAGCCATGGTGCGCTTGTGCAACCACTGACCCCCGGCGCACTGTCTAACCCCTTTGAGCCCCCATGCTACAAATTTTCAATGACTGAGTCACTGGGCGCACTGCACTGTATTAACACTGAGCCACCTGCTGCATTGTGTAACCACCCGAGCTGCACTGTATTAACACTGACCACCGTGCTGACCCCTGAGCCCTTTTTTCAAATTTATACTGGTTTGGTTTTGCCTAAATTAATCATTTAAAATCTGGTTTTTTTCATTTT
>JAODAL010049518.1:0-28115 GCA_025379985.1 Phyllomedusa bahiana | reverse complement strand
TTATATTATCTCAAATTTTTTTCCCAAAGAAAAATTTATTTTACAAGTTATTGCAAATCCACAAGATATACCCTAAAAATGTCTGATAGGTTGAAGGTTGTTCTCTCTACTTATTGTTGTAAAACAGCTACTTCTGCAACCACCAAAAACTACAATGAAAATAGGTGCCTCATATTCTTCTGGAGCATCGAGCAGGGGACCCCCCCATAATTATCTCTGGCAGTATAAGAACTGGGTATTTTGGGTATTTACAACTGAAGTGCCGTAAAGGTCTTAGATAGGGAATACCTAAGATTTACTGCAGCCCTGGGAGAGGTACAATATGACAATGAGGCTCTTGCACCAGAAAACGCTGTGGACCCCTCTGATAAAGTCATTACATTTAATTACAATATAATTGATTGATTATTAAAATAGACTTTTCTTCATTGATCAGCAGTTATGTACTGCGTACATGGCTGCAAACATAACAAAAAGACAATGCTAAAACTTGTACACTGTCATAAGCTATACAAATGTAAAGACTTAAAGTGATCCTGTTACATTGAAAATGCTATGTCATCTGCTGGTGGCATGTTATAGAGCATGAAGAACTGTGCATATTGATATCTAGTATAAATATTTATTAGAATTTGTATTTTATTCATTTGAATCCCTGCTTATTTTGGGTTAAAAAATCCAGTAAGCAGACTGAAGACTGACAGCTTTCCTTGCATTAGTGTGTGTACAGAAATAGCTGTCAGTCATTGATAAGACCGCCTACTGGACTCCTTAACCCAGAATAAGCAGGGATGAATAAATTAATGAATAAAAAATAAGTTCTTCTAAATCGTTTCCCTCAAAATATAAAAAAAACATCTCTCAGATCCCCTGCTCTTTAAAAACATCCCACCAGAATCAGATGCATTTTTCAATGTACAGGTTCCCTTTACTGTAGAATCTGATTTTGGACTAGGGTCCTGCCTTTCTCCTTTGGTCTAAGGTAAAAGGCATGACTAGAATGGTAAGACCTCATAGCAAACTTTAACTTTATGAAGACATGGTACAGGAAGCTAGTCTACACACAACAAAAAAGTTTTATTTTCAGCGGTTTAGTGTTTTTTAACCCCCTGAAAATCTGATGATAAAATTACTAGACTTTAAATTTAAAAAAAAATGGCCTATATCTATAAGGTCTTTTTTTTTCTCTTTTTTTGCGTCGGCGGTTTAGGGGAAAATGTAAAAAACTGAGGGCCCAGCGGAAAAATTAGTACAGTAGTCTATGTAAATGGCCCGTCTTTTCTCATGTTTTTTGGTAGCGTTTCTGCTGAGAAATCACCCAAGGGAGTTAAAATTGTGCATACATTACTACACTGACTGAAAGCAGTTCAAAAAATGCCCAGAAAACTTTGCCAAGAAAGTGACAAAAAAAACCTAAAACTGCCGAAAAAATTGACTGTTTGACAAGAACTTGAGAAAAAACTCAGTTTTATGAAGGGTTTTAGGATTTGGTTTTCTCTGAGTTTTTTGTTCTATGCTGTGTGGCCTTAGCCTTAAAAAAAATGACTGTTTTCTTCCAAAAAATAGCGGACTTCACTAGATGCCATATAGGTGTGTACAAGGTGAGTGTCCAGGAAGTGGCAAGGAGGGGAGTCAGACATAAAGGGGGATGTCTGAATACTGGCTAGCAGGAAGACTGTCTTTGTTGCCCATAACAACCAATCAGAGCCCCCATTTAATTTCATATAGCGACCTGAAAAAATGAAAGGGGCGCTCTGATTGGTTTCTATGGGCAAAAAAGAAAGTCTTCCACCGGCACAGTTTTCATACATGTTGTCTTAAGTTCAAGTTTAAAGTCAACTTTACTCCAATGGAAACACAAATCTATAAAATAGTTGGTATTAGCGCTAAAAGTGTGAACAGCTACAAAGATATCCAAGGGGCAATTCTGCCAGATCTCCAATTAAAATAAATCAATAAAACCACAAAGTCTAATGAAACATAGCACTATACATCATATAGGTGATAATAGTATCAAGGGGAGAAAGCGCAGGCGAAACGCGTGTCGGGGTGTTTGGTTCATTCTGATCCCTGTCCTTGGGGATGTAAAGAATTTTGTTTTTGTACTTATTTATGTGATGTTTTGATACATTTACCATAGATGTATAAACTATTTTTCGTAGGTTGTTTTGGGATTTTTTTTTTTGGGGGTTTATTTTTTCTGTTACTGAAATATTTTTTAAATTTTTTAAATAAGATTTAATAAAAATATTTTTTTACATTTATATTACTGTATTGGATACAATTTATTTTGGTATACAGTGCTAAACAAGCAAACTACAGCAGCCTTCTCTTGCAAGGGAACAAGTTAAAAAACCCGCACAATTCACGGGGGGTCCGCCAACCCCCCGCCCGGCTGCGGGGCACCGTGTTGCACCCGCCCGGGGCCCCGCTGCCCTGCCGGGCCCGCGGGTCGGGTCCCGGGTTCCCCCTTTCCTTTCCCGGGGCTCCGAGTCCTCCGTCCCCCGGCCGGCCGGCGGCGGGGCCCGCCCGGCGCGGCGCGCCGGGTTCGGGATTTAAAGGGCCATACCCCATTTTTGGGGCAAAGTTTGGGGGGTCCCCCTTTTTAAAACCCCCCTTCCCTTCCCGGGGGTCACCTTTCCCGGGAAATCTTTAGTGCCGTACACCCCTTTAGAGAAACCCTTTAGTGCCTCGTTGTCTGTTTTACCTTTGTACCGAACCTCTACGCCCCCTGCCCCCTGCCCAACGAACCATTGCCCCCCTTTTGCCCCTGACCTTTTTGGCCTTTGTCCCCGACTCCGCCTACCCCTCACATTCTGTACCCCCCGAAACACCCTTGGTTTCCCCACCGCAAAAAAGGTCAGGCCAGGGGGATGCCCGGGTTTGTTCTCCGCCGCAGGCAAGCCCTTCCCGTTTGCGGCGGGCTTGGTGAAAACCGGGTTCTATTTAGATTCCGTCCCCGGGTTTCGGCTTACCCCAAACGCTTGCGGGGGGTTCCGAGGATCCATTTACCTGTTTTCTTTCCCGAAAAGACCCCGGCCATGGATCCCCCAAGGTCCCCTTCCCCGGGGGAAACCGGTTTCTCACCGAAGGGGGCTCCCATCTCCCCAACTACGCAACAAGCCCAGCAGCTAAAACCAGTTTCCGCCATGATGAAGCAGTTTCCGGAAAACCAACAGCCGCCAACCTCCTCCTCCTTTTGGCGAAACCTCCCCCCAGCACCCCGGGATTTCCCTCGGTTTCGCTTACCCTAACCTTAAAAAGTTTGACGGGGACCCCAAAATGTGCGGGGGATTTATTCCCCAGTGCTCGATGAAACTTGATTTTGATGGCCCGGTTTCATTCCCCCCTGAACTTTCCCAAGGGGGCCTTCGGGTCAGTCTGTTTCCCGGGAAGGCTTTTGTTTGGGCCACCCCCCCCCCCGGGGACCGGGGCGATCCGGTAACGAGGGA
Source organism: Phyllomedusa bahiana (assembly GCA_025379985.1). NCBI lineage: Eukaryota > Metazoa > Chordata > Amphibia > Anura > Hylidae > Phyllomedusa > Phyllomedusa bahiana. Next base: position 24,663 of record JAODAL010049518.1, on the reverse strand, counting down.
CCTACAGATTTCCTCTCTGAGTTCCCCCAATGTCTTTGAAAAACCCGGGCACGGGCTTACCTCGGCGAGACCGCTCTACTGAACCTTCGCCAGGGTGATTTTTTTCCCCCCCCCTTGTCGGCATACGCAGTTCTTTTCCCGGGCCCCTGGGGGCGGAGCTGCCCGGAAAACGACGCCGCCCAAAGTGAAATTTTTTAAAAAGGGGCCCCTTTTCCCGGCAGATTTAAAGGGGACGCCCCTAGCGGCTAGAGAGATCTCGCCCTCTCTAAGCGAACTGGCCCCTAGCCACCCCGATCAAATGTTCGCTTCCCCGAGCGACAAGGGAACTACGCCGGAACGTGATCTCGCCCGCCCCACGCCTTTTTGCCTCGCCGGGCCCCCGGTCTTCCAAAGCCCCCACTTGCCCTTTCCCCTTTCCTCCCAAATTAAGAACCCCATGCAGGTGGACCGGGCACATCTGCCCCGAACAGGAGTGTCCCCTTTGGGAGAGAAATTGTGCCTTTACTGTCCACCCGGATCATTTTCCCCCAAATGGTTTCCCCCGCTTCGCCCACAGCGGCGGGGGAAACGCCCCCTGGGGCAATGTCGGGGGCATCCCTGGGTGTAAAACACTTCATCCCCACGTCTTCTTTGGAGGTTGGGGTTTTCCCTTGGGGGTTTCCGGGACTGCTTTTGGGTGCCCGCCTTTCTGGACTCTGGTTTCCCCCGGGGAATTTTTCCCCTCCCTCCCCTGGTGCCCCCCAGTATCCCCTTTCCCGTGACCCTTTGGAGAACCCCCTGGTGATATCCTCCGTGAGTGGCGAGCTACTTAGTGAGGCCATTCGGTACGTGCCCAAAAGCCGTTGTCTCTCCGCGGGGGGGCCCTTACAAAAGGAGGAGTTCACCTTCTACTCCCCCCTCGGTCACCCCTCCCAATCCTTTTGGGTTTTCCCGTGGCTACAGCTCCATGCTCCAACCCCCCCGTTTGGGAAAACGGGGAGATTCACGCTGGGGCTCCGACTGCCAGAATCGTGCCCTTCATTTCCCGGGGCCTGCCCCCGGGGCCATTCCACCCTCATCAGTTTACAGGCCCCTGCCGGGCCCTTTCCCGCGGAATCCCGGGGGACTACGTGGACTCTTTTGGGAGAAACGGCCGAATCTCTTCCTCCTCACCCGCCCTATGATTTGCCCTTAAACCCCCTTTCCCGGGACCATCCCCCCTCGGGGTAAGATTTTTACCCTTTGGCCCCGGGACCAGAGATCGGGCCCAATGTCGGATAAAACCCTTTGGGGAACCTGCAAAAGGGTTTTATACCCCAAGCCCTTTCATCCCCCCCCGGGAAAGCGGGGTTTTTTTTCGTACAGAAAAAGGGTGGTTTTCCCCTCCCGTCCCTGCATCGATTTCCCGGGGGCCGGGAAACCAAAATTTAAACCGTGAAAAACCGGTCCCCGTTGCCCTAATTAGGAACTCTTTGACCGTCTTAAAGGGGGCCAAGGTCTTCCCCAAAAGGGAAACCTCCGGGGGCATACAATTCATCAGGATCCGTGAGGGGGGATGAGGGGAAAAGAGGGGTTTAAAATTTCCCCCCCGAGGGGCCATTTTGAATACCGGGGGATGCCTTCGGTCTGTGCAATCCCCGGGGTCTTTCAGGAGTTCGAAAACGACACCCTTTAGGGACCTGCCAAACACGTGGCCCATCTTTGTTTTCTGGACGACATTCTGGTTTTTCCCCCCGGGACCTGGGGGCCCCATCTATCTCAGGTGCGCCAGGTCCTGAAAACGCCTTCGCAGCAACCCCCTGTACAAAAAGTTAGAGAAGTGCTTGTTCCCCCAACCCAGTTTTCCCTTTCCCATTACTTTGTCCCCCGGGCCCGGGGCCCTGCAAATGGACCCCACCAAGCTGTCTGTATTTTTGCAATGGCCACGACCTGTTGGACTTGACCCATAAAAACCTTTTTTTGGGGCTTGAAAATTTATTATCGCCATTTTTTTCCCACTTTTTAACAGGGTGGCCCCTATTGTGGCCTCACCAGGAAAAAGGGCCCAACCCCAAAGGGTTGGCCCCCAGCGGCCGAAAAAAATTTTTTCTCCAAATTTAAATTCCCTTTTTTTTCCCCCTTATTTTTTCATCCCCCATTTTTCCTACCTTTTAAAACCCTTTCTCTTTTAATAAATTTTTTCCCTTCCAATTTCTTACCTCAAAAACCCCAAAAAATTTAAAACCCCCCTCCCTTTTTCCAAAACCTTTTTCCCAAAACCTTTTTTTTAAAAATTTTCCCATAAAACCCCCCCCCAAAATCCCTTTTCCCCCTTTAAATTTTCCCCCCCTTTTTTTTTAAGGTGTTTTAAAAAATTTTGTTCCAGGGGGGGGGGGGGTTTTTGGGGGGGGTGGTCCTTTTTTTTTTTTTCCAGATTTAAATTTCCCGGATCCTTTTTTTCCCCCACCGAGAAAAACAGGAGGGCTGATGCTCTCTCTCCGCATCCGATTTCACCGGAGAGGGCCGAGTTTTCAACACATATACCACCCCGGGAAACACCTGATCCCAGAAAGCCCCTGTCCTCCTTCGGCAGTTTACCTCCTGGAAAAGCCCTACTTTGGGGGCCACCCTTGTTTCAAAAAAAACCCCCTGAATTGGGGACACTGCTCCTTGTTGGCAGGACTTTCCGGGGGCCCGTAGATGTTCCAGTTGACCCTTTGGGGTTTTTTACTGGTGGCCGGGATGGCAAAAAGATTTTAAGGCTTCGGGGGTTTTTCCTGTGCAAATTGTCCCCCGGAAAAAAGGGTTTCCCCCCGCCACAGCCCTTCCGGGCTCCCTGCGACCCCGGGCCTATGCCCTTTACTCCAGGCCCCTTTGTGGCGAGGGAATTTAATCACCGCCCTTTTCCCCCTTTTGGGGCAACACCGTGTTTGGGTCGTTACGGATGGGTTTTTTCGAAGAGTCGCACTTCGCCCCCACTGCCGGGTTCCCTTCCCCGCCCCACGTCTTGCCTCCCTTTCTTTTACTAACATTTTTCCCGCATGAAGGCCTGCCCCACACACTTTTTCTGATCGGGGGGGGGGGTGCAGTTCGTGTCCAATTTCTGGTGCCCCAATTTCTTCTCCCGATTGGGGGTGAATTTAGACTTCTCTTTCGTTTTAACCAAACCCCCCAATTTTTCGGCCAGGTAGGGGAGAGGAAAACCAAATTCTGGGCGTTCCCTTGGGTCATTTTTGTTTTTTGCTCGCCGGGATGTTTGGGCCCCGCCCCTCCTCCCCCGGGGGCCCGGGAATTTTCATAAAATTCACGGGATTCGGGTCCTCGGGCGCATCTCCCTTTTTTATTGTATAGGGTTTCGGCACCCCCCGGCCCCCCTCTCCCTGTTCTCTCCTCCTCCAAAGGTTTTCCCTCTGTAGAGGGGCCTTGGTCCCGACCTATCGGGCATTGGGAGCGGGACCGTCAGTCCCTGCAGCGTGCTGGCGCCCGTTTGAAGGTCCAGGCGGACGGGAAAGGGAAGGAGCCAGCCCCAAACCTTTACCCCTGGAGAAAAAATTTTGGCTGCCCCGCCAAATAGTCGGGGTTTAAAAATCCCCATTACAAGTTTGGGCCCGGTTTCCCCTGGGTCCCTTTGAAATCCTGAGCCTTATTAATCCTGTGGCATATAAGCTCAAACTCCCTCCCCCATGGGGGAAACCCTAATTTTTTCCCATGTATCCCCCCTAAAGCCCCCGTGTTGAACCGCTTTCCAGAAAAAATTTTCCCTCCCCCTCCTGAGTCCGAGGCCTCCAACGTATTTGCGGTTAAAGGGGATCTTGGCTATGAGGTTTGTTAGGGGTAAAAAGCAATTTTTTGGTTAAATTTGGGGGGGATTCGGGTTCCCGGGGGAAAAATCTGGGAGCCTGAGGAGAAAATCCTGGCCCCGGGCTCGTGTTTTACCTTTTCCCCCGAAAACCCGAAGAAAAGGGGGGGGCCCCAGGGGGGGGGGGTCTGGGCAGGGTGGTTTCCCCCCACCCTCGCCGGGCCTTGCGGGCGCACTCGTGTTGTCACCCGCCGGGGCCCCGGGTGCCCCCGCCGGGACCGCGGGTCGGGTTCCCCCCCTTCCCCCTTCCCCCTTCCGGGGCCCCCCTGAATCCCCTCGCCTCCCGGCCCGGGGCCCGGGGTGGCCCCGGGCCCGCTCTCCCAGGATTTAAAGGGCCCGTAAAGCCCATTATTTGGGTAAGATTGGCAGGTGACCCTATTTAACCCTCTTCCTTTCCGGGGTTACCTTTGCCGGAAACCTTTTGTTGGGCCGGGACAGCCCCTTTTGAGAAAGCTTTTAAATGCCTTTGTTGTCTGTCTAAACCCTGTACCGAACCCCTACGGGTCCTGTTTTCCCCCACCCCGAACCATTGCCGCCGTCCTGACCTCTTGCCTGTCCCCCCTTTTCCCCCTACGCCTCCCCGATTTTGTACCCCGCACAAACCTTGGCGCCACCGAAAACAAGTCACGCCAGTGGGGCGACCTGGGAGTTTTCCCCGCAGCCCAAATCCCTCCCCCCTTTGCGGCGGGGGTCTGGTGAAAACCCGGGGTTTTACTTTTGATTCCCTCCCCTGGTACGGGGTTACACCATCGCTTTTCGGGGTCCAAAGGGTCCAATACCTCATTCGTTACACACAACTTAAAATTTTTAAAGGGCCCGGTTTTCCCTTAAAAAAAACCAATTTGGGACTCCTGGGGCCACAATCAATTTAAAAAAAAAAACCTATATCCATCTTCCTCCGGTCCCTGACTCCAGAGCTGGGTCTCTCCAATCTTCTGCTTTCTTTCTTCTGCTTTCACGTGGAGATGTCACCACTGCAGCCTCTGACTGGCTACAGCAGTCACATGTCTCTGCTTACATCACCTTTTGGAAGTGAACGGCTCCAAACACTGATGAGAATGAAGGGACGTGACCACTGTAGCCAATCAGCAGCTGCAGCGGTGAGGTCCCCATTTGGAATCAGAAGAAAGAAAGCAGAAGACTGAAAAGACCCAGCTCTGAATCCAGGACCGGAGGAAGGTGAGTATAGGCTTTTTTTGTAATGGGGCCCAGGGGCTGACAATTTTTTTTTCTTAAAGGAAAAATGGGACAACCCCCTTTTTAAAAAACAACAGTGCTTTAACCTATACAATGCTTCAGGCACATCTTACATAGACACAACCCACAAACTAGTCTGACACTGTTTATGATAGAAAGTAGCCATATTCTTCTAATGCTGTACAACTTCTTTAACCCCTTACCGACACTTGATGTAAACATACATTCTAATGCCACTAACTGAGTATGGAGCCGGGGTCCGATCCCTTTTGGGTTTTAAACCCTTTTGACCCTTTCCCTTTCCCCCGATCGCACCCCTGCTCCTCGGTGGCGAGATCGCAGGTTGCTGGACGGTTATCATGGCAGCTGGAAGCCTAATGAAGGGAATGTTAAAGTAAAAAAAATGTTTTAAAAGTATAAAAGATAATTAAAAAATATTAAAAGTTGTAAACAGTTTAAAAATTACACATAATTGGTATCACTGCACCTATAAAAGTCTGATAATATAACATCATTTATCCTGTACACAAAAATTGTAAAGAAAAAAAAAGGCAAATGGAAAAAATTGGGGATTTTTTTTAAGTCTGCAAGGGGTTCACGCGATTCTTATTACCCCCAATTATCACCCTCCTTGCAGCCAGTAATAGCATAAAACAATGCCTGGATTGTCTGACCACTGTATAATATGCCACAGTTTAGGCCTTAGGGAAGTACAGGCTGGATTGTATCATCTTGCACTGACAAATACCTACCCTTTTATCAGATCAGCAGTTTCTTCCAGTGCAGACATAATCATCATTGAAGATAATCATCAACATTTTACGTTTTGGAACTAAACTCACTAAGATTTCTATCCAGCAGAATCTATGAGCTTGATCTGTTCCAAAAGGGTTTTTTGCTTTCATTTTTGATTTAAAAATATACCCGCTGATCCTGATAGGCCAGGTAAAGGCTGGTATAGTGCAACAAGCCTGTGTCTATATCGGTTTGGGGAAATTTTTTTTTGATGGGATATAAGAAACTGAAAATTTAAAAAAAAAGAAGAGAAAGCTAGCCGTGACTATACAGAACCCGAAAACCCTTTTTGCCCCATAGGGAAAGGTTTATTTAAAAAACATGGAGGATAAAGCAATCTGGGAAACAACCCAAAATCTGCTACAAAAACAATTTGGGGTTTCAAAAAAAATTCATACCTTGGGAAACCCTTCCTCATTTTTAAATGTTACAGCCACAAACCTAAAAAGTTTTAAAAAATATTTTTTAAAAAAAACCCCCCAGCAATTTTTTTGTAGGACCACCTTTTTCTGGGAATGAAGTGAAAAACTTTTGGGGTATGTCTCAACCCCGCCCTTTTCACCTCTAGGGCCGGAATTTTTTTTCCCCCTTCTTGTTTTTCGAAAGAAACTCCCAGCAGATTGGTTGAAAAATGTTTGTGATTCTTTAAAGGGATTTAGGGCTGGACTGTGGGCTTGGCGTTTTTTTATGTAAAAATGTTTCCCTTGACTTTGGGGTGTATGTACCCAGTACCCCGCGGGAAACAAAGCCTGCCCCCCCTTTCATGATGTGCCAACCCCTCCCTGCTTCTAGGTGGTTTTTGGGGGTGTTCAGGGTGAGTGCAGGGGGTGGCTTTTTTTTCTGGAACCCTAGCGTTTGGCATTTGGGCCAAAAAAGTTAAATTTTGGTTTTATCTGACCAGAGCACCTTCTTTCACATGCTTTCTGCATCTCCTACAAAACATTTTGCTAACTGCAAATTTGGGGTTTTTATGGGGTTTCTTTCCAAAAAAAACTTTCCCTTTTTTCCAAATGTTTTCCCTTTAAAAATAGATTTGTTGATTAAAAGACAAAAGTTGTCCTGCGGACAAATTTTCCCACCTGAGCTCTTTCTGCAGCTCCTCCAATATGACCCTGGGCCTCTTGGCTGCTTCTCTAATTAGTGCTCTCCTTGCCTGGGCTGTCAGTTTAGGTGGACAGCTATGTCTTAGTGGGTTAGTAGTTATACCATATTCCTTCCACGTGTGATGTTCAGAGCTTGGGCTATTTTTTTAAAAACCTAACACTACACTACACTTTGCCACAACTTTATTCCTGAGCTGTCTGGTATGTTCTTTTGTTTTCATGATGCTGTTTTTTCACTCATATTCTCTAAAAAACATCTGAGACCTTCACAAAACAGTTGTAGTTATACTAAGAATAAATTAAATACAGATGTACTCTAATAATTAGGTGACTTCTAAAGGCAATTGTTTATACTGGATCTTATTTAGGGGTATCAGAGTACAGGGGGCTGAATAGATATTCACAACACACTTTTTAGTTTTTTAATTTTGCAAAAATTTGGAAAAGCAAGTATTAATTTCTTTACACTTAACAAATGCTTGATACTTTGTGTTGCTCCATCAATAAAATAAATTCATGTTTGTGGCTGTAAAATTTAAAAATTAGGAAAAAATTCAATGGGTATGAATACTTTTGCACTCCACTGTACACTAATGTATGTGTAATCGTTTGCATTACATGGGATGCTAGAATGAACTTCATTTTCTACCAGACACATTTCAACATGGCGCTCCATGTTCCTGAATGTATCGGCAAGCATATTGCAGAAAATAGCAGCAATTTACTGTTGGATGTTTTCCTTCAGGAATGCCCGTAACCTGTAAGAGTATCTGACTCTCTTTTCCATATCCCTCATTTTGAGCTCCTGAATGACGGTGACACGATATGCGGACATTTTTTTTTCAGCTCGTTGACATGTTGGATAAGATCTGCCAGTCTCCTTTGCTTGGCTTCTCAAAGGTTTCATAGGCCACTGCTCCAGACCGTGCTGCATATCATGGACTGTATCCCGCGACATTTTCAAATGGCCTTTGCCATGAGCGGTGATCAATGATCCCGTCATTCCCAGTTTCTGTGCCATGTTCTGAATATCACCACATTTATTCTTCAGTTTACTCTGACATCACTTAAAGGGAACCTATCACATAGGTTGTGCCCCCCTTGCTGAGGACAGCACAAGCTAGTGTCTGACCTGCTGTTCCCAGCCCTGTGCCCCTTATTCTGTAAAATGCAGCAGTTTTTGAGCATTTACCCCTTAAATCTTATTCATGAGTAGGTGTTAGCCCCGCCCACCAAAGGCTTGCTCTGCCCACTGACAGTTATTCACATGTTTCTACCTATTCAAAGTAATAGGTTTGTCAGTTGAGGTGGGCGGGGCTAGCCTCCGATTGGCCGGGTTTGAAAAAAAAACTGACTCTCTGAATTGTCTCTTTGAATGACTGTTCTGGCTGAAAACTGCAGATTTGAGCATTAAATATACGAAAACTACAGCATCTTACAGAATAAGGGACACAGCACTGGAAACAGCATGTCTGACACTACCTTGTTCTGTCCTCAGCCAGGGGGGCAAAAACTATGTGACAGGTTCTCTTTAAGCAAATTGGTGATAGGTTTGCATTACGAAGTTGCAGTACTCAATACTTTACACTATCATCCTGATGAGAAGTTGAATGACTGACTAAAGAAGTATGTGAGTATGCACCCATAAGTCACAAACAAAGGTTAGATGTTGTCAGTGGTGTCACTAGGCACAAGCCCGAGATAAAACTGCCATAGGGCAGATTGCCAGTCTGTCACCGGCTTCGAGGCCACTGCCATGGGCCCGGAGTGCCGACAGTCTTTTCAACTGTATGCGCGTCCTCTGGTTAAAGGCCACCATGAAGCAGGGAGCAAGAGCTCTCTGCCCTACAGAGTACTTCAGTGGGTCACAAGTAATCTTGCAGCTTACAAAAGCATACAGCTTGCATGACATGATGATGTCATGTAACCTGTGCATTGACAAATGGAGGAACAAGTTCTTCGTCAGGGAAACGGGGAGAGGTATTATTATTATTTTTTTTATTGGAGCCTTTATCTTTACCAACCTATTACCGGGGGGGACTACATTCCATAACTAAATACTTGAGGGCCCTATATCCCTACCAACTTACTGAGGGGGACCTACATTCCTACCAACATACTGGGGGCACATTCATCACTACCGACATACTGGAGGGCCCTATATCCCTACCAACTTATTGGAGGACCTGCATCCCTAATGACCTACTGGGGAGACCTACATACTGGAGGGCCTTATATCCCTACTGACTTAATAGAGGGGATCTACATCTCTACCAACCTACTGGGGAGCTCTATATATTTGCATACCAAGGCGACCAATTTACCTGCTGACTGGGGAGGCCTATATATCTACCCATTTCCTGAAAGTGACTATATAGCTATACACAAGGGGGCCCTATGTACCTGTTTACCTACTGGAGGACCTATATAGCTACCTACTTACTGTGCTGACCTACATACTTACCAGGCTACTTTTTTTTGGTGGGGCTATATACTTACTAACTGAGGGGACCAATATACTGTACCTACCTGTCTACTGTGGGGACTTAATAAACTACTTACAGGGGCCATATATACCTATGTACTGTGGGGGCCTTAATGCCTATCTACTAAGGGTACCCATATACCTAGCTACCTACTAATGGGACTTAGTACCTACAAAGGGGATATATACCTACCTACCTACTGAGGAGACCTATATATTTACCTACCTACTGGCAGACTATATACCAAACTATTAACTAAGGGGACCTATATACCTACCTATCTACTGGAGTGGGCTGTCTATATACCTCCCTACCTACTGGGGGCCTATATAGGAATGACGGGTGACTCCCTATCCCCCACAGCAGGCACCTACCTTTCCTATCATAAGAAAGTGGGTTGCTGCTGTGGGGGATGGGGCATCACCATGATTTCCTATACAGGGAGGTATATAGTTCCCCCCTTCCAGTTGGTAGGTAGGTATATAGGGACTGGAAAAGTGAGGATTCTAAAATTTTTGTGTGGTAAATTTTGCAGAGACAAGGCCAGGGGAAGTCATCATGTCAGTCTGGGCCAGATGGAGAAGAAAAAGGAAAGTGAATGATTCATCAGAGAAGATGTCTCATGTGAGTCACTGCATGTAATTGCAGTGTAATCACTGATATGTCTGCAGCACACCTGTGTACAACTGGTAGTCACATGTGGTGATCGCATTTGGTCATGGTCTGGCAGTATTATTTGGTGTTTAAGTAGTAATATTATTGGGTCTTGGTATTGATTTTTTTTAGTAACATATGGTACATTTGCTCCATGTATAGATCTATCATTTGGTAACTATATGAGGTTATTTATAAGGTATTACACTATCATACTTAGAAAAGCGCTATTGAAAAAACAAATTTGTCAACATTGACTTTTCTTATACAGTGTACTGCTGGGGTAATGGACAGTATCTATGTGGAGTACGCATAAAATTAGTGAGAGAAACATATGTTTTTTTCTCTGTTAAAATACACAGAGTGTCACAGTTCACAGTGTGGCGTTAAAATGCTTTGTGAAGCCAGCCCTACTGGGCAAAGCCTAACACAGAGGGTCTTTGCCCCCGGATGTTTTAGGACTCTAGCAACACCCCTGAATGTTGGGACAGCTGGCCTGTGCCTATCTCAGAACTCTGATGTGGGTCATCCCAGCTTGTTCAAAGCTCCATATACTGAGGAGCACATTGTACTTTTTTCATTCCAAACAGCCCTTAAACACAGGTACTGCCCCTAATTTGCCCATTCAAGGTGAGGTGTTGTATAAACCTCACACTTTTGCAGCCTGGTTTGCAGAATTCTCCCAGCAAAATCAAGACTGTTGGCAAATATCCCCTCAAATAGCTTTTTTACAATCTGGTGATGGTTGATATGATATTCCATTACTCTCTGATCTGTAGGGGTATGACTGCTGCAACCCTTGACCAATTCTGAGAATTAAGGAGTGCTGGTTTATGGAAGATGATATTTTCCAATAGACAGATTTTGTATTAGAAGGCTGGGAAAGCTTAGTAGAAGCAGTAACGATGACTATATACTGTATGTTAGTAAAGAAAAAAAATGAGAATGAAAAGGGAATAGGAAAGGAAACAAAAAAAAAAGTAAAAAATCATCCAGGGTATACGAAATACAAGAGCATTCAAACACGGCTAGTCCCAGTCCTGTATATTCACAAATGTCCATCCAGAAGAAGCAGCATGTCTAAAGTATACCCTCAAAAAATGTATTGTGAAAGCAGATCAATACATGCTCATAAGATAAGGTGAAATTTTTCAGCTCAGTGATCCTTAATGGTTGCCTGATGAATGCTCAAAGAGCTGAAACGTTGCACCTTATCTTATGAGCATGTATTGATCTGCTTTCGCAATACATTTTTTTGAGGGTATACTTTAGACATGCTGCTTCTTCTTTCTTCTGTATATACTGTATGTTGTCAGCATTAAATGGGATGTCCAGTCCATGAAAATTAAGTTTAAATGGGGCCAGGTTGCAAGAAAAATACAAAAATATTATACATAGCTACCTGTCCCCCACCACTGCCACTCCGAAGTGCTCTGGGATCCATTCCTCTGCACTTTTGGCTTTTCATCCCAACACACAAGAGATGCTCGTGCTCCATTGTTAATTATTTGGGGACAAGCATCTACTGTGTACAAAAACTCGAACCCGGAATTGTAGAGGAGTGGATGCCGGGGAGCTACATAAGGGACAAGTATAACGTTATTTCTATTTTTCCAATGCCTGGCCTCACTTAAATGAAATTTTCATGCACTGGACAATCCTTTTAACAAAAACAGACGTAACTAAACTGTTTCACTATTTTAAATATCTCTGCTTGGCTTGCTGTGAGGGAATAGGAACATTAATCTACAGGCCAAAACACTGTCATGATCATGATCATACCCGACTGACATTGGAAACCCACATGCATTTTTGATGAAATTGTTTAAGCAAGAACCAGGAATGAATAACAAGAAAGGAAAAAGAGAATAAGGAGAAGACTCAAAGATCTCCTCTCTTTTTGTATCCACCTATGTCTTCAAAAACTGCTGAAAAATTGACTGTGTGAATCCAGCCTAACACAGGATTGTGACGTGTTGAGTGCATCACAGCTGTACACCAGGTATTAGTAGGTTGTGACGAGGACAGATTTTCATCTTCTGAATAGAAATTCATATATCCATACAATTGCAGCAAACAGTCCCAGCTTTGGCAGGTCAATCCTGCTTACTTGTTGTAGTTTTTTCAACAGTTGGTGTTTTGGGGTTATCTCTTTTAATTTACAGGTGTTCTGGAGGAAGGACTTAGTTGTCCTGATTTAAACAATTAAAATGCTGGCAAGTAAGTAATTATGGCCATGAACTAAAAATAACATATGGCAAAGAATAATATAGAAACAAACACGAGTGTGAACATAGCCTTCAGACCAAGACTAAGGTACATCTACCGAAACGCGTCAGTCTGGCCGTGCTCGGCATGATCATGTGCGTTCCCTTTTGCTAGATGGCTGTGCTTCGATTTTTGTATGTCATATAGCATGGATATGCAAGTTTTTAATCTGTGGATATTAAAAATCTAAGTTTTAACTACGCCGCATGTATGTGTTTACGTTGGATTGGTAAACAGCTAACAACCTTGGATGCTGGATTTTCTATTATTACAAGCTGTGAACACAGCCTTCTACCGAGAGTTTTCTTCTCTTGCTTGGATACAATACTATATGAAGTGAAATATTCGCATAGACGGCCCCTTTGGCGGCCGGTAAAGCCTGGGTGAGCTTATAAATACACATATGCTAAACGTTCCTTCCTCCCCTAGATTTTATTCCTGAACCTTTGTGATCTTGGTACTACATCAATCTAAATAAAGCCTTTTGTTGCGATATAATCCCGTGCCAATTCATATTATTCATATCTCATTGTCAAATCCTATGGGAGAACATAAATTCTTCTGTTTTAAATATCAAGCAAACCACTGTCAGACAAAATAATCACCCTGGTATAATGACTGCCAGACGTGGATTTGCTTTCTAGCTGTGGCAGATCCTTGTGTCCATATTATGCGGGTGTTACACTGTGATGAGCTGTGTGCATACTCAATGGCACATAGATACACATTGATAAGAATATGCCTGACTTCCTTTCCCATGGTAGATAAGGCAGTTTCCATGGGGTCCCTTTCCAACCATTTCCTCTGCCTGACAGAAGACAAGAATGATTGCCATCCATTAACTGGACAAATGGGATGCACATACATACCCCAAATATAGCCCATTTGGTGGTGGCTCATACACCTGGCACTTAAGTGTCTCCTCATCCTTTTCACATATTTGATAGATGTTCTCTGCTTCTAAATTAACTTGGGGAAAACAGTCACATAAGAGATTACAATAGATAGCGACAACAAGGTCTGTGAGGTTGTCAGTTCACAATGGAGCATCCTCCATTGTATAAGATAAGTCTTTATCAAACTTTCCTAAAGAGTGTAAACTAACAGCCAAACTTTATAACAGATGAGCCTCCTGCCACCGGGGTCATGTCACCCTACTGTTATAATAAAGAAGGCCTTTCATTCTTTGCAGTAGTTGTATAACAGATGTGCTAACAGCCAATGTTTAAAGAGGAAATTCAGTCAAAATGATCTGATGGTATGCCATAAATACATGCGAGAAGATGACACTTGGACATCTGTGATCTATGACCACTTCTGATATCTGGAATGCAAGGCTCCTTAAAACTCCTTAGGCAAGGCTCAGAGACTTCTGTAATTCAGAATCTGACACAACATTCTTAGCAAAGGTTCAGGTACAGTCTGCTTACAAAGTTCTCTATATACAGAGAGAGAGGGATCATTCTAAGGCTATGTTCACACGGCTTAATTGCGGGACGTATTACGCCCCGCAATTACGCCGTGTGTACGGGGACGGGGCGGGGGGGGCCGGTAGCTCTCCGGCCCCATAGACATGCATTATCCACGGCGCGTATATGCCGTGAATAAATGACGGCACTTATCTCCCCACTCACCGAATTGTGCAAGCGAATTACAGGCTGAAATAAGTCCCAAAATAAGCCGTGTGAACATGGCCTAAATGGCAGTCCCTCTCTCATTGTATAGACACAAAATGAAGCAATTCAAACATAAATGTCTCCTTACCAACAGACAAGAAGCAAACATTGTATAGTCTGGTCCTGTAGCCAGGGCTGGGACAAGGCATCTTTGCACCTCAGGCAAATAGGGCAAATAGTGTAAGTAATGTTCCTCACTAGGGAGAGGCACTGTGAAGGTGTGTGGAGACTTACGAGTCATTAATACTCCACCTAAATATTGAACTAGTCATATTAGCCTAAAGGAAGAGAGCTAGGCCTCCACTGCTACCTATTGGAAGTAGCGATCCTTAAAATCCCATCTGAACCATTACAGAGCCTTGACAGATGACTGAGAAATTAAAGCTAAGCCAGTTACTCATATGCAGACAATGGCTACAGGGTACTGGCCCCTCCTCAGTGCAGAGCAGAGTTCTGGATAGCTGGGTGAAAGGCTTTAGATTAAGCTCAAAATAGGTAATGGTCCTCATTCGGGAGAAGCATCTAAAAGCCTTGCCAGATATTCGCTTTTGAGTTACATCTAAAGCCTCTCACCCAGTCAATCAGAACTAAGTTCTGCAATAGAGGGGCCAACACCGAAAAACAGCTGTCTGCGGATGGGCAACTGGCTTGGCTTTAAATTCCTGTATCAACATTCTTTAATGGGTCGGATGTGATTTTAGGGAACGCCACTTCAAATAGGTGGCACTGGACTCCTAGTTCTCTTCCCTTCAGCTTATCTGAAAATCAATGTTGCACATATGCTATAGATTTATTGCAGATTCTCTACATTGACGTCAATGGAGGAGTCAAAATCTGCAAGAAATAGTTAAAGAAGAAAAGTTGCAAACATTTCTATGACTAGAAATTAGTTATATTCATCTAAAATGGATTGTTTTGTTGGTGGGCACATGGATTTGACAAGCCCTATTGATATAAAGTATGTAGACCCTAATAGAAAATATTAATGGATTGTCCTAATGCTGGCCAGAGTACCGCCACACCAGATATACCATTCAGGCTCATTTCCTTTTTCTCACCTGGAGAAGAAGGCATGAGACATGAACTAGCACCAGGAGATGATGCCCATTTTGAACTGAAGAGGTTTTGTCATCTGGTAAAATCCGTTCTGAGGCCAGCTCATAGCTCGTCACAAGCCGGCCTTAGAAAACAGGGAGAAGGCTGTGCTTGCTCAACTCTCCCCATTCAGTCTATGTTGGTGCCAAATATTCCTGAGCACACTTGCTTGGCTACATCTGAAACCCCCATAGAAATGAATAGGGAGAACTGCGCAAGCGCTGCCATGTCCCTGTTCTCTGGGGCCTTCTCGTAGCAAGCTACGGGCTGTTCTAAGAAGGGATTTTACCAGATGGCAAAACCCCATCTCTACTAAGTCTATATTTACTGTGGCAAATCAAGGCTATGAATAGTTCTACACATTCCAATATCAGTAGCACACAATCAACTAAAGAAAGTACTTAAAGGCACATAGAAATTTTTGAAAAAGCATTTCTGCTATTTAGGATACATGAACATTTTTTGAGGTTCTTAGTTCACATTTTTGATCAAAACTGCTTAAGCCCACCTCCCGATCTTTAAGGGTACCTCAATGCAGGTGGGTTCTTACACTAATGTTTCCTCTCTTTAGGGCCTGTCCAGACCTCCATACTTCAGGGAGTGAAGGCGCCAGCTACTAAGCACACTGCATTGATTTAAAAACCTGTGAAGGTGGGTGGAGTGCGGAAAACCAACGAGGAGGCAGCCACTCCTCCATACACAAGCTAGAAAACAATATTTGGCTTTGCACATCCGAAAACATTTTTGAAAAAAAAAAAAAGTATGCATCTATGGCAATTTTTTTAAAAAAAGTTTTTGGATGTGCAAAGCCAAATATTGTTTTCCAGCTTATGATTAGTTCTAGTCTCATCACATAAAACTGAATGTTGTAAAGCACTTCCCAGAAAATGATAAGACAAGTTATGGTAGAAGCTCACCAAGAAATGAGGATGCAATTGCTCCGTGCCAAAAAGGGGCACTTTTTAGTGATATTAAATTGTGAAGGAGAAAGCTGTGACTTCTTGGCCGCACATGAGTTAAAGGTTGGGGAGAGAAATCACACGCTCTTTAAGTGCTGTGTGAGAAAGGAAGGGCTGTCGGAGCTCATTAGTTGTCAGAACTAACAATACAGAGCTGACAATGAAGGTAATTTGGAGCCTTTTGGCCATTAATCATTTTCATGACAGGCCTGACTGGAGCATGGAGCCTCTGCTCAGTTTAAGGTTACATGTGTGTCTGTTTATACATGTGCATGACTGATGCCGCTTCTCATGTCAGGGAGGGAAAAAAACCTCATTAGTCAGGAATTCTGCGCTGTTAAGTGGAATCGGTGACAAGGTCCAACAGTTGCCACGGATGTCACAGCCAAATACAGACAGCAGGACCAACTTAAAAGGCGAACGATACATATGAAAACACCACTGAATAATAGGCTGAGTGACACGTTCTACCGGGCCAATCACTTCTACCTCGCAGCCCTATACGGACAAGTCTGGCGCTGTTGTGTGTCAGTAAATAATGATAAATTGCTGAGTAATATGCTTATATTAAGGCGGTAATACTCTGCGCACCACAGCGAGATGTGTAGGATCTGTCCTGCAAAATGGTCTTGACACCGGCAATATATAACACCTGGCTTTAAATACAATGCGCTGCGAGGTTTATTAGCACAGCTATTTATTTGCGAAAAGCGGATTTTTTCCACAGGGATTGAAGCGCAAACCTCAGCTTGTCAATGAATCTGCACATTATACCGTGTGTAAAACAAAGCAACAGTAAATGCGCCGGCAGGCGATATTGTTAGTGCAGGCTTCTCTCATTCTCAGTCTAAATACGGTTCACATTCACCAAACAAATGATTAGCAGGAAAGGAAATACAATTCTCAATGCAAATTCCAGCATTGCACTTCCTGTCTGATGGGTGCTATAGTCCTATCCTTCTACATATAACTAAACTAATGGAGTGATCCTACTTTGTAAGATAGTCTGTAATGAGATTACACCTACAAGGGTTGATCTGGCTTCAAGGGCACAGTTTAAATTTGTCGCATCCATAGTCATAGTTTAACCAGTAACTGACCGGCCGTTTCACCTGTTCCTGACCAGGGACACTTGCATTTTTTAGTCCATAGCGCTTTCTTGTACTTGTTTACTTTACTATTTTCCCCCCTTTTCTGTGATACTTAAGGCTTTATTTTTATGTACATTTTACTTTAGTTTTTTTAATATTTTTTTTTCTTAAATAGCAAAAACTGGCACTAAGATAAGTTTTGGAATTATGTCACTTTTCCAGTATGAGTGTTTTTATACAGATGATATATCATTTCAGGGTTGTTAAAAGTTTTGATTTAGGTTGTCAGTGGTTTCGGTATTCCCACCATACATGTTGACGGCATATATTAGCCCCATTTGCAGGGGAAATACAGGCCCTGAGTTACTTCAGAGCTGATTTGGGTCTAATAAGATCCAACAGCATCTGCAGTTACCGAGCTCCGGCAGTTGCATGGCCACCGGAGCAAAATAAATACAACGATTGAGAACGCAGGGACAGTAAACCATCCCTTTCTTCTCAGTGGAGAGCCTGGCTGCTGCTGACAGACAGCTCTCTGCTCCCTTAGGGTGCATTTACATGGTAAAGACCAAATACTGGTCGGAAATGCCGACCGGTATTTGGTATTTCTTTTGGCAAGCAGGGGGGCGGCTTTTGTCGTCCCCGCTTTTGCGGATTTAAGCCGTCCCCCTTCACATCCATAAGTTCATGTTCCGCCCGAAAACCAGGTGGAAGAATGAACATGTCCTAAGTTTTTCGGAACGCTGGCGGCGTAAAAAACTGTCCGGCGGAAAATCCTTGCGGCGGGGACTGCACGGATTTTCTATTAAAGTCTACGGGTGAGCGTTGCTTGTCGGTTTTCAGACGGTTTGTAAAACCGCAAACCGTCTGAAAAACCGACAAAATCTGGGGACAACCCCTTAGCTTCACAATTAGTGTGCAGCTGCCAACTCTGCATGGCCATTTAAACACCATTAGTTATAGCAGTATTTGCAATGTATAAACACAATTAGCAACAGCAGCCAAGTCTGTTAAGACAGCTTCTTCCAGCTCTCACTATAATATAGGCATTCCATGTTACAGACTTAGAAAAACTTTTGTCAACTTCAATTATTTATTAAATCATCCACATATCAACTGCAACAAATGATTATAAAAGTACTTGCTGTTGTCCATAGTGTAGCTTAGCTCTTAGACTTTTTCAAAGGTCCACCATGCTCCAAATTTCCATATGGATAGGAGATAGCGTCCGACCTGCAGCTGAGTGCACACCTTCAACGTTTCGAGGGCGTACATCGCTCCCCTTTCTCCAGCCATTTAAAAATGCCATGCAGAGCTAGACAAGGACTTATACAGTCAATGGGCGGACAACATCTAGTTAAGTGTTTTTATATTATCATTCCAGGGTGAAGACAATTGCTATTTAGGTTTCTAATATGCATTAAGGGCGACATACATGAACGGGGCTGTGCCAGAAGTCTGGCGAATTTTTAGCCCGACATCTAGCACAGCCCCTTTCGCTCTATTAACACGCCCGCACGCCAAAATCAGGCACATTATAGAGCGCCCGCGACACTTTGTAATGCGCCTGAGATCGGGGGACGAGCTGGAGGCGGGGCACACTAGAACTGTACAAAGCTATAGATTTATAGCTTTAGTGCGGCAATTCCAAGAACAATACTGCTGGAACAGGTAAAGCACTTTAAAAGTGGTTTACCTGATCCAGAACTGTCGTCTTAGAGCTAGAATGCACCTGATTTGTGACCCACAGTAGACTTCTGAGGGCTGCCAACAAGCGCAGACTAAATCCTTTTCACAGTTGAAGGCTTGCTATATTTGTATCCAGTCTTGACAGTCGTCTTTGATCAGTATATCAACACTACTAATGTAAAAGGTAAAGGCTGTAAGTTAAAATCGGGACCTGCCACTAGCAGCTGAGGTAAGAGATAGCTCAGATCATGGGATGTTAACCACATATATGCCATAACATAAGGGATTAAGAAATGTTACAGCTCCAGGTTCCATCAGCCCCATCATAATGAGATAGTGCGGTGCCAACTGGTTATCATGGTAACCAAGGGACGGGAGGTGGCAGGGTGTAATAGGAGAGCCCTTGTTGTACACTGTTCTGCAATATATTACTATTGCAGAACAGTGTACAAGCCATTGTGTCCACCTCAATACTACTAATCACTGTAGATGCAATGTATCAATGTTAGTAAAACGGATCTGTCTTGAAGAGAACTGACTTCACTACAAACACTGTGACAAACCCCCAGCTGTAACAAATATTTTGTCTGGTTTTCATTCCCTGGACTTAAACAAGCATTTTTCCTTTGAGAGACAGCTAAAAGGGATCTAGAAGTGATGAGGAACCGTAACATAAGTATAGTAGAATATTTCAGACACTGTCATTATACAGTAATTGATTTTCAACTACATAAAACTGCACAATTCCTTTAAATACTATTCTAAATCTAGAGAAAATGTGATAAACAGCACTATACAAGTAACAGACGCAGTGCTTCTACCTTTCTTTCTGTGTCACAGAATCTGAACACATTATCATGAATGATATATATGAAGTAAAGTAATAGAGTCAAAATCACATAGAGGGTAGTTACAACTATCAGAAATGAGCTGAGGAGGTGCACAAAACCAGTGGTGGGCACATACAGATGCAGGCCCCTTGTACACAAACAGTAATATCTTATTAGGTCTCACCATTAATTGTTGGCCATAAAATCCCTTAGCTTCAGCATTTACCTGCAATCTAATATACATATGAGGCTGCTTTTAACCCTTTCCCCTTAACCCCAACAATGTTTGTGTAGATTGCATTTGTTTTTTATCTCTCCACTTTCAGCCATAACTTTTTTTATCTATAAAGTGTAGTTTTTAAAGGTATGATTTTGGGATACATTTGACTTTTTGATCACGTTTTATTCCAATTTTTTAGGTAATGTGAAATAACCAAGAAACCGCAATTTTGGTGTTTGTAATTTTTATTTCTACGGTGTTCAGCTAATAGGATAAATGATGTTATATTTTAATAGATCAGACTTTTACGGATGCGGCGATACCAATTATGTGTAAATTTATAATTTTTTTTATTCTTTTATTTGAAAAATGGCAAAGAAGGGTGATTATAACTTTTAATATATTTTAAAACTTTTAGGGCCACATGTATGAAACGGTTTTGGTCTAAAACTCACTTTTTTACCCATAGAAACCTATGGAGGAAAAAGTGAGTTTTAGACCAAAACCGTTTCATACATGTGGCCCTTAGTTTTTTTTTTACTTGTACATTCAGTTCTCCTAGGGTGCTTGACCATTCGGGGTTGTAATCACTTGCACAGCCTTCTGGGGAGGGTGGGAGATCAGAGTGAAGAACGGTGCACAGCACCGTTCCTCATTCATTTGGATGCTGCGATCACTGCAGTGTTTAAAGGGCTAAACAGCAGGTATGAGAGCCCGCTTCATTCCCTGCGTCCCTGCTGTCAGCTGTAATAATCAGCCAGAACCTGACGTGTATGGCGCGAACTCACTGAGCGAGCCCGCTCCATACAACCTTACTAGCATTATGCAGACCATTAAGTCAAGTGTTGGTAAAGGGTTAAAAATACATAATCAAATGGCGTATATTAAAATCTTTTTTTCCTGGATTCTGTATGGAACTTTGAAAAAAAATCCTTTGCTCCGACACAGAGCACAGGTAGGCACAGTAAAGCCCAAAGAAGGTTATGAGCGTCATATCACAGAATTATACAACTTAGATCCGTACGGATGGAATCATGAAGTGTCTGATGCAGTTTTTGAGCGACAGTCGGAAGTGCATCCAGCAGGATGAAGTACAACTCCTTCTTTAAGGCTGTGTTCACATGTTGCCTCTATAGGCGCTCTCCCTAAGGAGAGATCTTCCCTTTCAGAGCCACTTATTGCCTCCCACTCAGCCAAGCCAGCATCGCTCTTCTCTGTACTGATGAGGGGCAAAATCCCGAAACGGCTGTATACAGATGACTGATGCTGGCTTGGCTAAATATCCCTTCTTGCTTTCCAAAGATCCAGTGGGTCAAAAGCAAATTGAGGATTTGTTACATCCAACAGAGGGCGCTAGAGCTTCTCAGCTCCTTTCCCTTTTTCCTTGTGATTCACATGTTGCAGTAATGTTCCATAAATGTACAAAATTATGGTACAATGTTTGACTGCATGGACAGATGTGGATAAAGCTGATTCATTTCTCTAATCTTGCACAACCCCTTTAACGCTAGATTGGCATGGTTCTGACAGCAAAGAAGGGTAAAATCTTGGCAACAGTCATGCACTGCCATTCACCATCTCAGAATTCACAGTACTGATTTAGCAGCTGCCAGAAAGTCAATACACATCATTTGGGAGTCAGAAATTCAACACAGTAGACTGCCAATAATTCTTAACCTGTATTAGTAATTCTAAAATCCTACCACTGTCAAATCCAAACTCAGTTAAATAGCAGCGGAACAGCCGCCCCGATAAGGGCGATCCCGCTCTGGAACCTGGCATAACACACAATGCTTGGCTTTTAGCAACATTGTACATACACTATGGAGCGGGGGAAAACTACATAGAAGAAAGACTATCAGAACGATGTAAAAGCAGTCCAGCGATCTAGACTACAGGTTCTGCTTTATTGGCAGTCTGCACTTCCTTTCACCAGCTCAGCTTGCTGTATTAGATTTTGTTAGAAAAAAAATGTAAAAGGAAAACCACTTTAAAGTTATTTTATATGATTTTGTGATAAAAGGGTTTGGTAGTTTGCTCTGGATGTGACGAGTGTGAGTAATTATGGGCATTAAAATGGAAAATCTATCCATTTATTTGGTTTCCTGATATCTTCCATTCCATAATAACATGCAGAAACAGACATATTTTCTGCTCGTGCTAAGATGCATCCGGCACCAGGACATAATTGCTTCGCTAACACTATATCACACAGGGGATGTAAGTGATAGCGCTTTGTCTATATTCATATACGCTTATCTATGCCGTATCCAACAACACAGCAGACCCAACATGCCTTTGCCTGTGTTAATGATCTCTATCACTCCCAATGTGTCACATTAGTTCAGCGCCTTCAGTCACCTCTCATTACTAATTGCTCCTGCTGGTTTGGGTGGCTGCGCTGAGAGACAGTTTGGAAGTGCAGAATGACATTTTTATTTTAAATTAGACCGCTCTTTCAACATGGCTTCTAATCTATTTTCTGAGAAGGCCATTAGTCTCTGTCTGGAAGTTATGAATTCCCACTAAATTTAGTAGTACAGCTATGATAAATGGCCCAAACAAGAGAAAAAGGGCCAGAAACTAACACAAAGCTACGATCCATGCATTTACATTGATCCCTCGAGTTACAATGGCGCCTGGATACAATATTTTCAACACAGAATGGTTTTCCTGGGATATTGT
Organism: Phyllomedusa bahiana; assembly: GCA_025379985.1. NCBI lineage: Eukaryota > Metazoa > Chordata > Amphibia > Anura > Hylidae > Phyllomedusa > Phyllomedusa bahiana. The sequence goes on along the minus strand of JAODAL010049518.1, from coordinate 2,098 downwards.
ATGTTGAGTCTGCTTTCAAGATCCAATGTCCCCAACACTGATCCAGCCAATTATCATGAACATTTTTGTTGTAAAACCCCTGTATTAGTGAGGTGCATGCAATGATTGGTGTTCCAGTAGCCCTTTTCAGTTACAGTGGTACTGCATGTCCTTTACTGCTCTTACATGTATTAGATGCATGCAGTGATTGGTGGTCCAGTAGCCCTCTCTACATACAGGGGAAAACAAACATGTCCTGTACTGCTCTTACATGTATTATAAATGCATGCAATGATTGGTGGTCCATTAGCGCCTCTCTGCATTTTATACATTCCTGTATTTCTCTTACATGTATTAGTGAGGTGCATGCATGATGGGGTCCAGGGGCACCTCTCTGCAGTACAGTGGTACTACTGTCCTGTACTTTTCTTACATGTATTAGATGCATGCAGTGATTGGGTCCAGTAGCCCTCTCTGCAGTACAGTGATACTAATGTCCTGTATTGCTTTTAAACATGAAATTAGTGAGGTGCATGAAATGATTGGGGGTCCAGTAGCACCTCTCTGAAAGTACAGTGTGTGACTATGTCCTTTACTGCTCTTACATGTATTAGATTGGCATGCAGTGATTGGGGCCCAGTAGCGCCTCTCTCAGTACAATGGGGACAATGTCCTGTACTGCACTTACATGCTTTTGTGAGGTGCATGCAGTGATTGGTGGTCCAGTAGCACCTCTCTGCAGTACAGTGTGTGACTACATGTCCTGTACTGCTCTTACATGTGCCAGGATGAGCGGCTCCTTTGAACACCAGGTGAGGGCCCCATTTTATTTGTTTCTGTAACATTCTGTATAAAGTATATGACTCAAAGAAGCTTCTGTCCTAAACATAGAAAGTGATTTCCAGCTTCCAGCAGCTCTTTCTGATGTTATGTGTAAGGACGTGCTTCATCTGGATTAGTATCTGCTTCATGTTTTTCATTTTGCCTTATATTGTTGACATTGTGGGGCTTTGGAACCAATTACCAGTTTTCCATTAAGTTATGGTTTCAACATAAAATGGTCGTCTTGGCCCAATTAATATTGAATTTTAAAGGTCTATGGTATATATTGGGAAAGCAGGAAGTGGGGTGGTAGGATGCTTAAAGGGGTTGTCTCACTACAAGGGTTGCTTTTTATGTTAATAATCTTGCAAAAACAAGTCACTTTGCAATATGTATCCATTAACAGTGTCCTACCTATTCTAAGATATCCCCTCATGTATGGGCTGCATCAGCTCCTCAGGTTGCTATAGCTATAGAACTGTTTGATCTATCCTAATAGGCTGCCAGCACTGTTTTCTATAGCTAAGACCTGCTTCTACTGCAAACCTAGGGAAACCCGTAAAACCCTGAATTCAAAGTGAAACCAAGAAAACAGGACTGAGGTAAGATGAATCAATGTAGTGAGACAACCTCTTAAAGTTGCCCCTTGTCAAAGAGGTAGTCTCATGCAGGCCATATACACTGTTGTGTCACATTATTATGACTACCTCCTACTTTCACTGTCAGCAGCTAGTACCTCAGGAATGAAGTCACGTGTGGTGAGTTGGCTTGGTGGGTATATAAGGTGTGGGATGGGCTGTGTGCACACATATTCCTCGTTGCTGTAATGGGTAAAAGGGGTGATTTATCAGAAGTGTGAAAAGGGATGATTATTAGCTCTCGGGCCAAGGGTGGTGGTATTTCTGAAACTGCATGAACTGTAAACTGACTGCGCGCTGATGTGGTGAAAGGGGATGGTTAGTGTACAAATGGCACCATTGTGAATAAGCAACACGAAAACTGCAAAGCACCATATGCCATTGATGTAAGATGTAAACATCGGCCACAAAGGTGTGTGACAGCGAACCGACCACTACAGTGGGGCACCTCACCACCAAAATGAACTAGGGAGCTACCAGACGTACAGTTGAAACCACTACATAAAAAGACACATATGCATGTTTTTCTCACTATCTGACATGAAATCAGAATAAACCTTACCTGTTTTAGGTCAATTAGGAACCAAAATTTTTTTATATTTGCCAAATGCCAGAATAAAAGAGAGGGAGAATTTTTAAGCATTTTATTACTTTCGCAA
>JAODAL010049517.1:0-28115 GCA_025379985.1 Phyllomedusa bahiana | reverse complement strand
AAAATCTTTGTTTATACTAACATCGAAATTTTTGCTGGGGGCTGCTTCGCCCAAACTGAACTAGGTCAACAAAAACAAAAAAAAACAAAAAACAAAGGGAATTAATACACCAAAGTTATTTTTTTTTTCTTTAAGAGTTATTTTACAATTTAAAATTTTTAGGTAATTTATTTTGTAATAAAGAAAAAAGTTCTTGTAAAATTTTTTTACACTATTTTATACTAAGCCAAAACCTTAAAGACTAAAAAGTAAAGAAAATAAAATTGATTATCTTGTTACAGAGGCAACCATCATGGGGTGAGATATATTAGTCAGCAAGTAAACAATCAGTTCTTAAGGTAGGGTTCGTAGCTTGTAGGATGACAAATGCCCCACATGTGAAAAATTTGTGTTAAACTAATCCTTAAGGTTGATTTAATTTAGAAAAATGGGAAAAGCATAAAGATCTGAGTGACTTTGAAAAAAAGCCCCAATTTGTTTTTCCAAAAGGCTAAGGCTCGGGTTTTTTTTAGGAGCAATTGCTAACTCTTGAAAAAACGACTTGAAGCCTTAAAAACCAGTTAACAATGTTAGAATTCAAATGCAGAATTTAAAGTTCCACCAGTAAGTTACTGCCCCGTTGATAATGGGCCCCACCAGTAAGTTTTATGTCCCCCAGTAGGTGATATTAGTTTTTTGTCTCTCGTGGTAATAATTGGGTTTAATTCCCCAGCGGTTATATAGGCATTTTTGGTCCCCAGTGGTATACAGGTAGTTAATAGTCCCCCAGCAGGTATAAGACAGGTTATATTCCCCCAGGGATTATTGGTAGGTTATATGTCCCCATAGGTTTTAAGGTATTTTTATGGTCCCCAGTAGGTATATAGGTGGGTATTTAGGTGGTTATATGCCTCAGTGGGTTTTAAAGGTAGGTTTTGCCCCTTAGAAAGGTATTTTAGGTGGGTTATGGTCCCAGTAAGTTATAGGAAAGGGTATAGGTCCCGGGGGTAACAGGTAGGGGTAGTCCGCGGGAATAAGGCAGGTTTATAGGTCCCCCCAGCAGGTTAACGGGGTTTATCCCCCATTGGGTTTTTTAAGGGGGGTTATATGTCCCCAGTTGGTTATAGGTAGGTTAAAAACCCCCCAGGGGTTTTATGGGTATATAGGTAGTTATAGGCCCCCCCGAGGAAAATAAGTCCCCCAGTGGGTATTTGGCAGGCTTAGGTCCCTAGGGGTATATAGGCGGTCATAGGTCCCCCATTAGTATAAGGTAGGTTTTTTTCCCCCCAGTTGGTATATAGGTGGTTATGGTTTCCCCAGCAGGTTTTTGGTCCCAAAGTGTTTTTTTGAGGGGGTTATATGTCCGCCGGCAATTATGTAGGTGGGTTATATGTCCCGTAGCGTTTAAGTCCCCGCAGGTTATAGGTGGTTATGGGTCCCCAGCGGTTTTATATAGGCGGTTAAGGGACCCAAACAATTTATGGTAGGTCATCCCCCCAGCAACGAGAAGGTTTTTTTTAAAAAAAAAAAAAAAAAAAAAAGGTACTCATCTTTGCCGACCCCCTAAGCTCCCCCTGCCCCCGTCGTTTTTCCCCGGGGCTGATCATCATTTGCGCGTGCAGGGGCAGCTTAAAGACCCACGCTGCCTGTGCTATGTACTCCGGTGAGTAGCAAGCCTGCTTGGCCACGGGGAGGTTACTCTTTGTCCGCAGAAGCTTTTTAAATTTTTTGCCTCCAAAGGACGCATACACAGTTAGTCCCTGGCCCCACTGTCATTGGCGATTGCTAAGATCCCAAGCCGACAGCCAAGCGATCGGTATCGACTTTTTGGGGCCTTTACGGAAGCGGCGCTTCCCGGGAATACGGCTTTAGAGATTCCAAAATATCAAGTCTGGTCATCCTGGTTTACGTACATAGGTTTGTATCTAGATCAACCAGAAGTGGTTCAAGGAATGGTAGTTGGTGAACCATTGACAGTGTCATAGACACCCAAAGCTCATTTTTCTGTGTGGGGAGTGAAGGCTAACTTTTTGGTCCAATCTAAAAAAACAACAACTGCGGCACTTGTTGGAAAAAGTTCAAGCTAATTATGATCACGTGGTGTCAGAACATGGGTGCATCTCAGCTTGCTGTGTATTGGGCAGCATAGCTGCAAGTTGATTAGTCCATGCAGACCACTGTCCACCACTGTAAATAACTGCATTGGGTATGCATCAGAATGAGATTGTGACACTTTGGAGTTGGTGGCTTGTTCTGATGAATCAGACTCTCTTTTACGTTATGTGTATGTTGTTTATTGGGTGCTTGTACATTACACCAACAGGATGCCCTATGGTAACAAAGCAGGCGGAAGGAAGTAGTGTGATATTTTGGCCAATGTTTTGTTGGAAAAACCTTGAATTCATGCAGATGTTACTGTCACACATAAACCCAGCTATTGCCTAATGCCAGTGTCCCTTTTCAGAAGGATAGTGCTTATTGACATGCTGCAAACATTGTCTAAGGACTTTTAAGAACCGCTCTACCATTTCAACAGTGCTGAAATAAAAAAATAACCCATACTCACCTCTCCTAACACCACCATTGCAGCACCGCTAGAGCTACAGTGTTCCTTCCAGATCCCTCACTGTCCATCATGTTCATGGATCATATTCTGCTGCAGCCAATCTGTGACATCTGTGATCACAAGCTGTACATGCAAGCATGTTACTGCAGAGACCAGTGACAGCATCATGTGATCATTGAACGTGATGTCATCAGTAAGGGGCTAGTGATAATATTCAGAATATCTTCCACATCTGTGAGAATTGCTCATTACTTTTAAATAACATGATCTTGTGGCTATCAGTCCCCCTGCCACCTTTCTAGCATTGCTTGTTTCAATTATCCACTGGTCACTCATCAGTAATGCCCTGTTCATTGCTCACAACTGTGAGCCAATCAAAGAGCTCAGGGCTCACGTGCCCTGCATGTGAGTAGTGAATTCTGAGGCTAATGCTCATGTGAGCAATGAACAGGTGTGACCGTTTGGGGACAGTGGAACTCCAGCGGCACCGGAACGGTGAGAATTTTTATTTTTTATTTTAAAGCCTTAGGGGGTGGTAAGAAACTTTGTAAAATAATGGAAAAACCCCCTTTAATATGAGGATAGCTGTTGCTCAAATACTTTTTTTTTACCAACTCCATTAAAAGCTTGTTTTATCAAAAGCAAGAGGGGAATAAGCCACTCCATGACTCTTCTGGTAGCAGTTTAGCTTCCTTGGGGTACAAATTTCAGCATGCCTGATCCTTCTTGCACTTTTCATCTACCATTAGTGGTGGGTTGTAAGAGCCCATACATATTCAATATATACAGCGTGCTCTGCTCAGTCTCACATCAACTGATACAGACCAATGTAATTAAGATGAGGCAATGGGTCTTCTGAGTCTTACTAACTGTAGTTGAGCTATAGTGCATATTAACAGTCTATAAAAAATATATGCCCCCCACCAATTTAATCCATTTTATATTAAGTTGAAACCACAAGCTTATATACACTATATAAAAAATACATATGCAAGTTTTTCTCACTATCTGACATGAAATCAGAATAAACCTTGCCTGTTTTAGGTCAACTAGCATTACCAAAATTATTTATATTTGCCAAATGGTAGAGTAAGGAGACAGAGAGAAATTTTAAGGCACTTTTATTACTTTCTGTAAAAAAAGTTTACATACACTAGGATTACTAAGCTTTTACACAATTTGGGATAGCCCATATAATGATGTCATGTCTTTGGAAGCTTCTGATTTATTGGCAACATCTGTGTTAGAGACACACCTGTGGATTTATTTTTATACACACCATAAACATACTGCTTTAATGTGTAACATCATGGGAAAGTCTAAAGAAATCAGCCAAGATATCAGGAAGAGAATTGTGGATCATCCTTGGGTGCAATTTGCAGATACCCGAAGGTGCCTTGTTCATCTGTACAAACAATTATATGCAAGTACAAACACGATGGGAATGTCCAGCCATCATATCGCTCAGGAAGGAGACAGGCTCTGTGTCTCAGAGATGAATGTGCTTTAGTCTGACATATGCATATCAACCCAACAACAAAAGCAAAAGACTTTGTGAATATGTTGGCGGAAGCTGGTAATATTGTGTCATTATCCACAGTGAAATGAGTACTTTATCAACATGGGCTGAAAGGCCACTCTGCCAGAAAGAAGCCATTACTCCAAAAGAAACATGTAAAAGTCAGATTAATGTTTGCAAAAGCACACAATAACAAAGACCTACATTTTTGGAGACATGTCCTGTGGTCTGACGAAACTGTTTGGCCATAATGACCATTGTACGTTTGGAGGAAAAAGGGAGAAGCTTGGAAGTCTAAGAACACCATCCCAACTGTCAAATATGTGGGTGGCAGAATCATGTTGTGGGGTTGGTTTGCTACAGGAGGGACTGGTGCACTTCACAAAATAGATGCCATCATGAGGAAAGAAGATAAGGTGGCAATACTGAAGCAACATCTCAAGACATCAGCCAGGAAGCTAAAGCTTGGGTGGAAATGGGTCTCCCAAATGGACAATGACTCGAAGCATAATGCCAAACTGGTTACAAAGTGGCTTAAGGATAACCAGGTCAATGTTTGAGTGGCTATTACAAAGCCCTGATCTGAATCCTATTGAAAATTCATTGGTAAGCTGAAAAGGTAGGTGCGAGCAAGGTGACCTACAAACATGGCTCAGTTATAACAGTTCTGTCAGGAGGAATGGGCCAAAATTCCTATCAACTATTGTTATAAGCTTGTGTAAGGATATCCGAAGTGTTTGATCCAAGCCATACAGTTTAAGGACAATGCTACCAAATACTAATTAAATGTATGTAAACTTTTGACTTTGCAGAAAGTAATAAAAATGGCTTAAAAATTCACTCTCATTATTCTGGCATTTGGCAAATATAAATAATTGTGGTAATCCTAATGGACCTAAAACAGGTAAATTTTATTCTGACTTCATGTTGGATAGTGAGAAAAACATCCATATGTGTCTTTTTTATATACAGGCAGTCCCCGACTTACATTATTCCAACTTACATATCCCCTAGTTACAAACAGAGACTTATGGAGCGTGGCTGACATTCAACACTGAGTCACGCCCCATGATAACCAAGTGACAGCATGCCACATCTGCACATGAGATACAGAACGTTAGGTGAAATCTTCTAAAAAAGGGCACAGACAGCAAAACAAATGTAAAAACCCTTCCCTGCACTATCCAAAACTAAAAAAATGTTTGTGCTGGAGTTACATTTAATGAATATACCTGTTCCGACTTACATACAAATTCAACTTAAGAACAAACCCACAGTCCCTATCCCATTTGTAACCCGGGGACTGCCTGTAGTGTAAACTTATGGCCCCCAATTAGTAAATATCCAAGCCCCACAATAGGTGAGTAGGAATATAGGTCCCTTATTAGGTAAGTATATAGGTCCCCTGTTAGATAGGAAGGTAAGTATATATGTCTCCCAGTAGCTAAGTAGGTATATAAGCTACCCAGTAGGCAGGTATACTGGCCCTTCAGAAGGTAAGTAGATAGATAGGTATGTGGGCTCTCCATTTAGTAGGTAGGATAATAGGTTACTCCATTAGGTATGTAAGTACATAGGACCCTTTGAGGCAGGTATTTAGGCCCCCTAGTAGGTAGGTATATAAGACCTTAATTCTTAATAGATCCTCTTTTTATTTATTGAAATTACAAAAATACTCATTTCTCCCTATTCCCCCACTGAGCAGATCACTCCTACACCTTGTGTCTAGTGTGGACAGTATGCAGTCACCACGGTGTCTGCGGCGGGACGCTACTCCCAGTCTCTCATAGGTGACAAACCTAACAGAGTGCCTTAGGCACATCATGGTGCCTGTGCTGATAACTGGTTTAGGGTGCTGACTAGCCTGTGGCCCACTGGATTGATCATGGAGGAAGGGAGCCAATGGCTTCCTGCTCCTCCATAGTTTTTGACTGTACAGTGGTCCTTCAACATACAATATGAATTGGCTCCATGACAACCATTCTATGTTGAGACCATTGTATGTTTATAACATAACTCTATGGAAAACTGGTAATTGGTTCCAAGGCTCTAAAATCTGACCCCAACAAAATGCAAAATAAAGATGAAAGAAACTTAAGCAGATAACCAATACAAATAAAGCAAGCCTTTAAGCATAACAATCAGAAAGATCTGCTGGAAATCTTTTTATTTTTAGGCTAAACCTTAAACACAATGTACTAGAAAAATAGGGCCACTCCCACCTGGTGTCCAAAGGAGCCAATCATCCTGGCACATGTAAAAACCAGTACAAACATGTATCAATGTACTGTGCTGTAGAGAGGTACCATTAGACTGCATGCACTTCATTAATACAGATGTCTTACAAGTGAAATGTTGATGACAATTGGTAGGATCACTGTATCTTGAAATCACACTCAACATACAATGTCACAAATAACTTATGATCTTACCAGGTAAAGGGCAGAATTGTTTGAACTAATGTTGTGATCTTACACAGAACACCTATGTTTTCAGAAGCCAGAAAATTTTTTATTTTCTTAAAAAGGTTTTCCCAGAAATGTGTGATCGCTGGGGCCCCACCTCCTGCTCAAAACCTTTGACAAAAAAGGAGACTTGGGTCCCCATTTTAGTGATTAGTGGAGGTCCTATTTATCACCTATCCGGTGGATGGGAGATGCATGTCTTTCATGGGAAAGCCCTTTAAATACACATCTCCTGTACTGTATGACACCACTGTGAGCATCACAAATATTACAGCCCATTAAACACACTACCTTTTATTTAAAAGTGTGTCTTAAAAATAATGTTTGCTGTAGTAAATCAGGTACTTGGAGAGAAGAAAGTCTTCTGGCAGGATGTTATGTGGTGCACAAGGCAGATGTTTACTTCTTACACCCTACAACAGCAATAACTTTTCTGTTTCTATCACATCTGCTAAGATTTTGCTCCTATGTGAGAACAACCATTATCTAAATGAAACAACTTCTATCCAATTAACCCTTAAACAGTTCACAAAGCCACATGTGTCCTTGTGTGCTCAGCTGCACTTTGACCATCCTGAAGGTAACCATCTAGTTTTCAGAAATGTACATGTATTCTTCTAGTCTGTACAAAAAATGGCAACTATAATTAAATTGGTATTTGTTTGAAAATAGACATGGTCTTAATAACTACTTGTAGATCAGTGTTTGGGACATGTGCACTAATATTATAATATCGGCAGTGTTACATGTCTGGAAAATCATATCCAACTTTGTTGTTTAATGTATTTTTTTATGTTTTGCAGTTCTTTTAAAATGTTCTCATACACATCATTTACTCTCACTTTGGTAATATGTATGGAAAGAGACAGATGAGTGAACAGATCGCCTAAATGCAATGTAAATTAACTTAGGGCTCCATATTGACTTTTGGTTGTGCAGTGGTTAAAGGGGTTTTGCCATGAAGTAAAATTGACGTGGGAAGTTTGTAAATTAAATAATAAACATTTTCACCATTCATCATTAGTAAAAATTCTGCACCATTTATGTTTAAGATGCTCCTTTAGTGATCCATTGTTTACAGCTCGTCTCCAGGGGATACGACCAGGGCTGTCGCTCTACTCCCGTCCTCTGTCCTCCTTAGTAATTAGTCAAACAGTGCAAATAAATTAAAAAAAAGAAACCTCTATGAGGTTTGTGCATTGATAAAGAGAAAAAAAAACTGACAGGTTTGGTTCCTGCAAGGATTTGAACCGAGGACCCTTGTGCCTGGAGGCAAAAGTTTTACCTCTCAGCAACATTGTAGCTGCTCACAGCTCTCTACATAAACAGACCTTTCTTTGACTACAGTGAGGAAAGGCCTGGTGATGTCATCCTGCTGGGTCACATAATCTGCCATTCAAACAAATCACAAACGCCCCCTTCTGAGCACACAGAGCTGAAGAGCTGGATGCAGGAGGTATGAAATGAGATCGTGGCAAAACCCCTTTAAGGAAAACACAACTTCAAAGTTGCAGGCAAATTATAGTTGCAAAAAATCCAAGAAGCCTTAGCAGGCCTTGAAAGCCTGACTTCAATGACAAACTGTGTGATAATTTCCTCCTGTCTGCATCTGTCAGTCAAGTAAAATATATGGCCTAACTGTAGCCACAGACAATAACTCAAATAGGATATGGAGGGAAAAATGACAGAGCCCCTAAAAAGCCAAAAGGTCTTTATCCATAGAAAAAATATTGTAAATAACTGGCTGATGATCAACTGATTAAGCAATAATGATCTAACACAGATCTACCAAAGGTCTGATCTTCCCTGATAACAGCCTTTTCTTAGAAAGAGCAACAGATCATTTGTCTAAAATACTTCCCACCTATTCACTTTAAAGATGATAAATGTTAGATTGATAAACCTTGAGCAATTGATAAAACTCCCCCATGTTCTGTGTGACTACAACCAATAGTCTACACATGTACACTCGATTACACATTTTAATGGGATTATCCATGTTTAGAAAGACATGGTTGCTTTCTTTTAGAAACAGCACCACTTCTGTCACAGGTTGTGCAGCTTAGGTTCAATAACATGAAAATCTGGACAACCAATCTCAGCATTTCTGTCAGTTGAAGACAGCAGACCATTGATAAGAAGGAGATAAATATTACACTTTCTCCCTATAGGTAAAAAACTGTGTAAGACTCATATTAGTCATATAATGATTATCACTGCTTTGTAACTGTAATGTAGTTATGCAATCTTTTCTTACTTTTGCTGTAAAACTTCTATCAGTAAACATATTTGTTTACAAGGAATACCTATCAATTTAAATTGAAAAATTATCTTGTGGAGTTTGGCCCTCTAAAATAATCACCAATATCATACCATAGCATATGGTTATCTCTTCCTGTGTCTCTATCGGCGACAACAGCGCATGATCGTGCCCGATCCGTGTGGCTTGTGTTTTAGCTTGACAGACAGCTACGAAGGCATAAGAAAATGCCTTACAGGATGTTGTCACAATGCCCCAGTCCGTTGCCCTGCTGGGCATGGCCTGTCACGTGTAATGACAGTTGCCCATAGGTAACCAGTACACAGCAACAAGCTGTGTATTGATACCTATTGATGAGAGAATATCTAAAGATCACTCCATTCAAAAGCCCCAATGGTGAATAATTATTAAAAAAAAGGGTGAAAAATAAGTATAACACAAACACGAAAAAGAAACTAAAAAACACGTACACCGCCCTTTTCCCCTTTACAAACATCAAGCTCCATATGCACCCCATAATGGTACCAATAAAAGCATCAATACACCTGAAAAACAAGAGGCCCATACACAGCTCAGAGCCACAGCAAAATAAAAAATTAAGCTGTCAGAATAGGACAACATATCCAATGGCATTTTTTAGAGACCTAATTCTATTTTGTAACTAAGTAATAAAACATAAAAAAACTATATAAATTCTATAATCATTGTAATTGTACCGACCTCCATATTAAATTTATCACATCATTTACAACTGTCACCAAATGCTGTAAAATTGAAACCCAATAACAATAACAGAACTGCGTCCCCCCCCCCCCCCATATTTCATGGCCCCATGCTAATAAAACGATGGAACACATGTGTGCCCAAAATAGGTCAATACACCCCAATATGAGAATTCATGAGGGGTTGGTTTGTAATCTAAAATGGGGTGACTTAAGGAAGAGTTTCACTGTTTCTGGTTCTATGTGGCTTTTGAAAATCGACATGGCCCCCACCTAAAAACTGCAGTCCAAAAGCCAATCGCGCTCGTCCAACCCTTATGAACGCCCCTGACATGCGCCCAAATAGCCGTTACACCCACAGTAAGGTATTTCTGAACAAGGAAGAAATTGTGTTAACGAATTATATAGGTGCATATTTGCTGTAAAAAAATAAATTTTTTAATTTTCACACAGCTGAGTATGCTAAAAATAAATAGGAATCACCTGTGGAGTTAGTATATACTCACTTCACCCCAGGAAGAAAAAATAAATTCTTAAGGGGTAATATTTCCAATATGGTCCTTATATAGGGGTGTTTAATAAGTTTTAGCACCCATGTGTACCACAAACCAGAAATGCTCCTAAATAAAAATCCCCTCGTATTATAAATGAGACCCAGACCAGTAGGGCTCCTCCTAATCTGAGCATGTGATTGAGCCAAAGTAGAGCACTAGGCCCACATAATGGGTATATCTCTAAAAACGGCAGAAACTGTATGTGGAATTGAAATATATAAAAGTTTGAGCATTTACCTTGGTCACATATACCGTATTGCAGTATGAATATAAATAAATATAGAAAATCTGCAAAAAAAAGTGAAATTATTAAATTTCACCTCCCCTTCGCTTAATTTCTGTTAAATACCAAAAGGTTAATAAAACATCTTAAACACTGTATAAATACTTTAAGTTGGTCTAGTTCTTTAGATGAAGAGATTATGGGGGTATATAAAACATGCAGGCCCCTCCAAGCCACATCAAAATGGAGTGTGTCCCCTAACAAACATTGAATATTGCAAATTTTCTTGTAAAATGTGAAAATTACTACAAAGTTTTCTAAGCATCCCTCATGTCTAAAAAAAAAAGACATAATAAAAAATGAAGCCAACCTATAGTGTACATATGTAGTATGTTAGTTTTATATAACTAATTTTGGTGATAATTATTTGTCTTGCACGCCGAAATTTTGGAACTTTGCAAAATGAGCAAATTTTCAAATATTTTCACAAAATTATGATATTTTTCACGAAGAAACAAGGATTGTATAGACCAAGTAATTTCTTACTACATAAAGCAAAAAATGGTGTCCATGAAGAAACCAATCTCTGATCACATGATAAAGTAAAAGTGTCAACAAGTTATTCTCACATAAAGAGAGACATATGCCAGATTTCATAAATAGGGCTGAGTCAATGAATGCCAAAACAGTCTGGGTCCTTAAGGGTTTAAAGGTCAATACAAGAGATCTCTCTCAAGATCTATTTTATACCCCAGGCGACTGTATCTAAAACAAGGGAGCATCCACTACAACTAGAAAAAGTAGTTTCTACATAAACATAGAAAGGGATTCTTTACTGTTAGAGTCATAGAGACTGTGCGAACTCTCTGCCAGAGGAAACTTGTACATTGTGTGATTTCACTAACATTTCACGAAATGTCTGGATTGCATTTCTGGAGCGTAATAATATAACAAGTTTTATAGTTGTCTAGATTCTCTCTGGAGAGGGGTCGATGAACCAGGGATATCATCTGGATTGCCAGATTGGAGTCGGGAAGGAATTTTTTTTCCAAAAATGAGGACACTGAACTTCTACCTCATGTGGGATTTTGCCTTCCTCTGAATCAACACTGTAGCAACAACAGGCTGAACTGGATGGACTTCTGTCTTTTTTCGGCCGTTACAAACGATGTTAAACAATGTACATATAATAGAGTAGTATATAATAACGACATAATGCTCAATGAAATGGAACATAATAAAGATTGGGCGAATCGATTCCTCATGAAGGGAATTCGTTTATAAATTTCAGAAAACTTCGGTTCGGACGAAGTCTACTGTGGGGTACTTTCGGATTTGAACGAAGTGTGCTTTTGTGATTGATAAAAATGGCTGCGAGCACACTGGCTGCACCTATGGGGCCAAAGCCACTGGGAGGAGAATTGCAAAGCCCTGCCAAGACATGTTCAGAGGTGAAGCCAATCAGAGCCCGTCGGATTCTGTACGTACCGTGCACTATATAATAGTCCGGGCGCGAGACTGCCGAGAGCTCACAACTCCTCACACTGTGCTCCTCAGGGAAGGTGCTGTGCCGCGGCTGATAGCTCTTACTGAAGACTTGATTTATTATATAGGATTTTCTGTGGGTTGTCACAGCATTGTGTCTCAGAGCCTGTTCTCATAATGTATTCTATTTCTAATATTATTTTGGGGTCATTGGAATCTGAAATCCAGTTTGCGTCCAACTGCAGCTGCATATACATCAATACAATGTGGGATCTAAGCCAGTTCCTTTTGTTATTCAATTAAAGAACAGCGTTTTCAATACAAATATACCCACATCAATTTTTGGGGCTGCTCAATCTTCAATTGCGTCAATATACATCCAGTGGTTAAATAAGCGATGTATTGCAGGTCGGCTGACCCCAAGAAAACGTCTTTTTCAACTCTTAATCCGCACAATATATAAATTATTTACCTGTAGGCCCAATTCCCAAGCAAAGGTTAATTACAACAGTATCTCTTGTTGAGTGCGTATAAACACTCAATTGAGTAAACACGCTACAAAGCTACCAATTTTTGAGCGGCACAATACTTTGGCGCAATTTACATCCAGGGTTTAATTAAGCGTTGTATTGCTGGAGTGCTGACCCCAATAAACCTTCTTTGTCGAACGCGCCAAAATAATAAATTTTTCCTAGTTAGCCTAATTCACAAGCAAGGTTAATTTACAACTGAATCTCTGTTGTGTGGCGTAGAAACAATACACGCATTTGTAACACTCTACAAAGCTACTATTTTGTGGCGGCTCAATTCTTTGGCGCAATTACATCCAGGGGTTAAATAAGCGTATTTTTTGCTGGTGTGCAGACCCCCAATAAACCGTCTTTTTCAACGCCAAAATATAATAAATTTTTCCTGTAGCCTAATGTCACAGCAAAGAGTTAATTTACAACTGTACTCTTGTTTGTGTGGCGTAGAAAACACTCAATTGTACGACACGCAACAAAGCAATAATTTGTGCGGCTCATTCTTTTGGCTCAATTTACATCCAGGGGTATAAATTAAGCTATGATTTGCTGGTGTGGCTTGAGACCTCAAATGAAAACCGTCTTTTTACAACGCCAACATATATAAATTTATTCCTGTAGCCTAATTCACAACAAAGGTATAATTTACAACCTGTATCTCTTTTGTGTGGCGTAGAAAACCCGAAATATATAACACGCTACAAACAACTAGATTGTGCGGGCTCAATTCTTTTTGTCAGCAATTTACATCCATGGGTTTAATATAAGCGTTGTTATGCAGGTGTGCTGACCTTAAAGAAACCGTCCTTTAGTTCAACAGCCAAATATATACATAATTTACCTGTACGCGCAAAATCATAAGTCCGAAGTTTTAATAAGCCTGTTTTGTGCTTTTAACAAGTAAATTTTTCCTGGCCATCTTTGGTGGAGCGCAAAATTATATCCACAACCAAGGTTACCCAAGCTTGTATACCATGTCTTACATTTGGATCAAAAACAGGGTGTAGTATTTATCATATTCAGATATCATCATCACACATATCTGTACATTTATAACATACAGTATGTCAACAGAGAGGTGGCAGGCTCTGCACCTCTAGTGGCAGTGGCAGGGAAACAGCCTGAGGAACAGTCCCAGGTCGCAAACGCACAGCAAGGGGACGTCGCAGCAGGTGTCAGCTCGTGAGGGCCCCCAACTGCCAGCTGTCATCTAGCGGACCGTGTTGTTGTGTCAGCAACCCAGGTGTTCTATGATTGTAGTTGACTAGGTCATCCTCTTCTCTCCCAATGACAACTGACAACCCCAGCCAATAGTCGGAGGAACCTCGGACACAACCATAGATGGCATGGCCCGAGCGGACAGCGGCCCTCACCTGTCCCTCAGCCCGCCACAGTCCCAACCCGGTTACCTCATCCAGAGAATCTACTATTTGGTCTGGGCTTCAGCGCCACTATATTAGCGAGGATGAACAATTTGAGGAGGGCAGTCCACACTACTTGGAGCGAAGAAAAGGGGGCCAATATCGCCTCTTCTTGCAGTAGGCGGCTAAAGTAGAGAGATGTGGAGATTGGCATAGGGAGTCATGTTGTTAGAGTTCACCCCTCGCATACCAAGACCGGGAGATGAGGACAGCAATGACGATGAAACACAAATATATTGATTGATGAATCCGACCGACTTGGTGAGCCGGAAGATGCAAGGGCTTCAACATCGTCAGGAGAAGAGGGCAATCAGCCTTGCGCGTCAGGTCACAGCGACAGCAGCAAGTGGTCGTGTAGGTCCTGAGTCTCAGCAGATCGCAGCAGTATGAATGTCAGGGAGCCAAGCGGCTACGGGGTTAAAAAAACCCGCTTCGCATGTCAAGAAAGTAGCAGCACAGGGCTCAGCCAAGGCAGCGCCTTGCATTATCACCAGTGCGTAGCGTTGGCGGTAAAATCCGATACTCGGGTACGGTGTTGCAGGGTATCTATTGCAAAGACACCTGGAGGAGCCTGAATATGTATATGTAGAATATCTGTGGGCAGAAAGGGAAGCGTGCCAGGGAGCTAACGATGGCACCACGGCCCTGCGTAACACAATGCATGCGTCCACCAATCCGGTTGCCTGGGAGAAACGTGGCTCAGAATGATGGGTGGTCCATGCCTGCGGCCCAGCAGCAACAGCAGCCAGCGCCCATGTGGCACGCAGCCATTAGCAGCCAGTCAAGGCTTCACCAACCTACTGGCATAAGGTAGCAGTTTTTCTCTTTGACATCATCTCCCTGTCCAGATGCTCCTGCTCCCTCTCTACTACAAGGGCGCTCAGCAGTCGTTCAGCGATGGCAGTTTTCAAAGAGACAACAGTAGCGTCCCAACACCATCCTACAGGTGCAGCTAGCTGACCATGCATCAGTCCAAGTGTTGGTACTGCATACCCCTCCTCTTTCCAAATGGTGGGTCTCTGCACCAATTCAGAGAAACTAAAGGCTTGTGCCGAGCCGAGAAGGATGAGATCCAAAGGCCTGTAATTACTTTACAAAAAGTCAGTACCATCACTTCAAAAATATGTAGAACAGAAGGTGCTCAGTCTTGATGCTTATCGGCTTTTGTTCCAAGCGCACAGCACGCGGACGTTCTGGTGCTGAAACTACGGTCATGGAGCCATACATGTCCTTTTACGCCCACTGGGTGAATGTGTGCAGATCCACCCCAGGCACACCAACAACTAGGACAGAACTCGTCTTTCACCTCCACGTTGTACATACTCTGCACCGTGCGCCAATTCCGCCTCCTCCTCCACCACCACCAACCCACCATCTCAGCTCCACAAGTACTTCTCAATCAAACCCCAAGTTTAAGGGCACAGTTTCTACACCATGGCGAAGCCTATTTGCGAAAACTAAGACCCACAATGTGATGCACTGCACCATCTACAAGCAGCAATACCACTGTATGATGTGTCTTTCACCGCGCCCACTGCAAATCGTAACCAAGAGACAGGACAATGGTAGGTAACATTGTAGTCCGCTCTGCCCTTGAGGAGTAGATTGTCCCATGCTCCCAGCATGGCGCATGTGTTCAATCTGGAAGTTTAAAGGTTTCCTGAAGTCTTCCACCGTATCTTCAGAACATTCTGTAAAATTGCCAGGAAACTGTGCATGCACTTTATCAATTTCTATCAAAGGCCAGAACCCCTCCACGAGTTAGGCAGTCGTCAGAACTGCCTCCCCCAACCCACTGTAAAAGCTATTATTCCACCCCTTGGAATTCCAGTACAGCACAAGTTTTCGGCCCCGACTTAATGAACCGAGAAAGGCCATTAACGATTTTTTTGATTGATCCAGGCAGACAGAAGTACTCCCCTGTGTGACTATGATGTCATCCAGTGGCAGCTCATTGCTTGACACCTGCCGTTTGTTGAGGCCATTCGAGGAGGCACGTTATATTTTTGTTTGAGTCGCCAGGACTGCGTGATGAAAAACATCATTCCACTGCTTCATGGTCCTGGAACAGAAGCTGAAAAATCTGTCTGGGGAGGGGACTGGATAACGTGGCGACTACATCTCGTTGTCCACATGAGTCCGTTTAGGGAGCTGAAATGGGAGGAGGAGGAGGAGGACATTGGAGCATAAGACTAAGTCTGGGAGAATGATTATGGGATAATTCTACCCATTGACAAGAGAGGATGATCAGAGAGCTTGAGATGTGGAAGGAGAAGAGAGAAGACGAGGCAGATGACCACCCAATGCACCGTGGCAGTATACACGTGGAAATGGAGGCAGGGAGCCCCGCGGAGTCACTTGTGTCATATGTGCCCGCAGCCTCTTATTTGCCTGGCTATTTACAGCCTGAATATTCAGGCATCCGGCAGAGGTATAAATTTCAGGCTTCTCCACCTCTATTGGACCCACGTCTACCGGATCCAAAATGGGAGCCTTTTTCCCTAGCAATTATGAAGGGAAAGACAAACCCAAATACTATAGTTTAAATCTCTCCGGAAATTCATTGCTTCTAGCCTATAGCGTTCATCGTCCCACCTCTGACAGGTATGAACCGTGGGTTCCTCAGCTCTCACGCGACTACTAGCCAGCGGCTGCTGGGTAGGTGGGGGGTAGAGAGAGCAGTACCAGCACCTTCAGTAGTAACTATGACTGGAGTCACGTGATGAGTCAGCTGTCCTTCACCCGCCAAGTGAGGAGGTCATTTCTCCAGCATCAGCAGCAGCAAGAACCTTGATCAGTCCCCTGAACAACAGTTGTGTTGCCTACTTGGACAGGTACTCTGCCACCTCATGTTAGAAATATCCCGCCAGGACTATCTGGGGCACCAAACTGGATGTTGGGCCGCAACTCGCCCGAGTTTGCAGTGGAGAATCTGTCCTGCCCGCCAGTAGTGTGGCATCATAGCGGGTGTTCGTGCGGCGGGGGCCATCGTTACCTGCCAAGGAGAAACCCGCTTGTCCACGTTGAAAAAGAGCACGACTGAACCTTTGAAAACAAGGTGAATCAGGCTTTGGGATCGGCCAGATTTCCACACACCAATGCCTTAGGTCGTCAGTCTGGGTTCAAACTACCTGCATCAGTCCACTATTCCTGATGCTGCCACCACACCTGGATGAAACAAATTCTGCTGACAGTTCCTCCATCTGCCCACCACCATCTTTACCAGGCGACTGGTATTGTCACCCAACCTCAACACACTGTCATTGTGCCACTCTATGACCTCATGCTTTGTCTGCTGCTTTTTGCTGTTGCCGTGTACATTCCACACAGTGTCATTGTAGCCACTGTCTGACCTCAAGCAGCAGCTGTGGGCAGCTGCCATTTCCACCACGACTGTGTCATAGTAGCCACTGCCTGACCTCATGCTGCTGCCCTTGCCGTTGGACCACCGCTCTCATCATTGTGCCACTCTGTGGCTTCCTCCTGTTTTGCCCCTCCAGAATGTCATTGTGTGCCACAGCCAGATCTCATGCTTCTGCATGTTTCAGTTGACCATCGCCACTGTATCCATTAGTGCCACCTCTGTGGCCTATATACTGTTAAGCCGCCTCCAGAATGCCCATTGTGCCACTGCCTGATCTCATAACTGCTGCCCAGTGCCGTGACCCTCCCACACTGTAGATTGGTTCCACTCTGAGGCCTAATACTGTTTTGCACACCGTCAAATGTTCAATCGTGCCACTCGCCTGAACTCAAGCTGCTGCCTGCCGTGACCCCACAACTGTGGTTATATGTATGCCACTCTGTGATAATACTGTTTTGTGGCCGCCTCCAGAATGTCATTGTGACCGACTGCCTGATCTCATGCTGCTGCAGTCTGACCTCCACACTGTAGATTGTGTCCACTCCTGTGGCCAAATACTGTTTTGCTCCGTCCATAATGTCATTGTCCACTCGCCTACCTCATAACTGCCTAGCCGTCCGTGACCTCCACACTGTGTGAATTGTGCCATTCTGAGGCCCTAATACTGTTTATTTATCTTTTCTTCCTCCTCCAGAATGTCATTGTGCCACTGCCTGATCACATACTGCTGCCTGCCTGTGACCTCCACACAGTGTGATTGTGCCACTCTGTGGCCTAATCTGTTTGCGACCTCCAGAATGTCATTGTGCCTAACTTGCCTGGATCACATGCTTGCGTGCGTCGTGACTCCACACTGTATCAATGTGCCACTCTTAGGCCTAAATACTTTTTGCCGCCTCCATAATGTCATTTGTGCCACTGCCTACCTGCATAGTAAACACTGCTGCCGCTTGTTACCACCCACACGTGTGATTGGTACCACTCTTGCCTAATACAGGTTTTGCCGCCTCCAGAATGTCATTGTGCCACGGCCTGATACTCATACTAGGCTGCCGCCGTGACCTCTCACACTGTGTGATCTGTGCCACTCTGTGGCCTAATACTAGTTTATGCCGCCTCTAAATTCAATGTGGCACTAGCCTTATCATTCAATAACTGTCTGCCTCGTCCGAGACCGTCCACACTGTGTGATATGTACCCACTCTGTGTGCCTAATACTGGTTTTGCCGCTCCAGAATGTCATTGTGCCACTCCATGATCTCATGCTGCTGCATTCTGAGACCTTCCAACAGTATGAATGTTGCCACTCTGTGGCCTAATACTGTTTATATGGCCGCCTCCGAGAATAGTCAATGTGCCACTGCCTGATCCTAATGACTCCTGCTTTCGTGACCTCCACACTGTATCATTGTGCCACACTGTTGTGCCTAATACTGTTTCTGACCCCTCCAGACAATGTCATTGTGCCACAGACTGACCTCATACCGCTGCCGGAGTGCGAGGTCCTTTGACCTCCGCTCGCAGTCATTGTGCCACTCTGGGCCTTCCTCGTGTTTTGCCACCACCAGAATGTCATTGTGCCACTGCCTGACCTCATGCGTGCAGTGGCTGCCGCCGTGTCACCAGTCCACACACTGTTCAGCTAATATGCCACCTGAGCTCTCACTTATGTTTTTTTTTTCCCAGCTTCGTGCTGGCATGACTTTATCAGCTACATTCCCCTTGAGTATTTTGGTCAGTTATTTTCACTCTTAAGTGTGCCCAGGGAAATTTTATAGTGAAAGCTATTCTAAAGAGAGCGGCAGTCAATCTGCGTGTCATACTAAAACACAACATTGAATTGAAGACCAAACAAGCTCCCTCTGCATATTTAACATAGTTCACACGTGCAACAGCACACCTGCAGGCTCTGTGCAGGCCTGGAAATGCTGCTTTTATGCGATTCGTCCGAAGTAATTCGGAATGAACGAATTTTTTGTCGGAAAATTCGGCGAATTGACCGAATCGAATTTATGAGAAATTCGTCCATCATCTCTAAACATAATACTTAAAATTGGCGCATAACACTCAAAATTTGCGCATAGAGTGTTATGCAGCAAACTTTGTATGGCAGTTTTACGCCAAACTTTGGCACATTAAAATGTGTCGTCAGGAGTTTGGCCGTACATCTGTTCATACATCTATAGAACCACCAATATATGCCAAAAAAAGGTGAAGGTGAATTAACAGATGTCGCCCAGTATTTTCAAAGAGGTGGTATTTTGGAGGCATGAAAAATTATGGCAATCCTTGTGGAGAATATGCATAGTGGGTTGTCTTCAGTTCTTGTTGGGTACCTACAGACAAAAGCTGTAATCAAACATTACCTAGCTGGGCCCTAACATTGTTACTGAAATGCATATGTGCTCATAGAACTATTACCAAAAAAAACATGTATATTGTGTGGTATATAATATTAGCATAGTGGTGAACTGTGATGGGAGCAGACCCTATGAAAAATGATCCTCAACAGATGATCCTTTATCAATGATGTACTTAATGATGACCAGTCTGTAAATTCCCAACTAATTTTTAAAATAAGTGTTAATATTTTAGGATCTCACTGCAGCTTGGACTCTCTTTTGACAGTTCTCCTCTGAGGGTGCAGGGATCCCATCAGTTTCGAACTAACGCTTTTGGCTTAGGAGACCCAGCAACGCAGGCAGTGTGATTTTACATCATACTGCCTGTATTGCCTACTACTGTGAGTTATAGTTTCAAGAGGTTATTGGCATCCCAGTTGGCCCCAAGCTCTATGGAATGTTTCTCACTGTATTTGAGTCCTTAGAATGGGCACAGAGTTAAAAACTGGCAGTATGTGTTGTCCAGGGGCCCACCAGGTGATCATTCCAAAAGAGGCCAATTCTTCTGCCAACTCAGCTGCCTGCTCCATGAAGGCAATATTACAATCAATGCTAGATCTGGCGATCTCAACCTACACTCTCCTAAGCCACTTACCTTCTATATATTTTTAGAAAGGCTGACATACACGATGTGCACAATTAATAGGAAAGTTGTATTTTTGAGGATTGATTTTATTATTGAACAAGTACAGTGCTGGCAGTCAATCCACAATGTTAATAAACATCAATATTTAAAAAAACTGAATATTTAAGAAACTAACAATAAGGTTTAGGTCTTCTTAGGAAAATATCTCTGTTTCCATAAATATTGGGTAACTATTATTGTGCAGAATTATTATTCAACTAAATGAAAATGGAATTGGTCCATCATCATAAAGATCCATAAAACCTTTTAAAGATCTGTCTTTAGATGTTTCTTTGCCCAGTCCTGATGTTTCCTCTTATATGTCTTGTTCAGTGGCGGTCGGGTTTCAGCTTTCCTTACCTTGGCCATGTCTTAGAGCACTGAAAACCTTGTACTTCTGGGATCTCCGGAAGGTGGCAGTTCTGGAATATAAAAGCACTGGAGGATTGTGTGTTCCTGCTCTCCCCACGTTTCATGTGTCTCAAACCTTTGGCAGCTAATTTGAGTCTTTAATCCCAAAATGTTTCTTGTGACCCTGTTGACTATTTGCAATAAAATGATTAATGGTTCTGTGATTAATCCCCAATATCTTAGCAATTTCAAGAGTGCTGCATCCCTCTGGAAGACTTAACAATTTTTGACTTTTCAGAGTCAATTAAATCCCTTTTTTGGCCAATTTGCTTGAGAAAAACAAGATACCTACTGTTATAGTTATGCAATCCTTGATACAGGGTATTGATCTCCTTAGGCCACACCTTCCCTATTATATAAATACAGTACACCTGCTTCAAACCAATAAGCATTCAAGTCTATAAAGCTTGCAGTTGTAAAATATTAATTTAAATGATGATATGGTTAAGATATGACTTAATAATTAGTGTGTCTCTACATAAGGAAAGGTTAAATTGTTTTTTTAAAACTTCCGTTACAATACTTAGCACCTAGAAAGGTAGATAGGTTAGCCACAGGGAAATAACCCAAGTAGCTCTAACGTTGTAAGTTCTAGCATAATTTATTTGTGATTCAGGGCTATTGTTTTTAATCTGTCCTACTTCTTATTTCAGGAATGGTGGTCTTCTGTTGCATTTACTTTCTACAACAATCTCCCTCCAGATAATAAGTTTGATAAGGGTCAATTGTTAAAAAAGCCATCCACAATTGATAACCATTCTAGTATTATCCACACCCAACCACACCTAACCTACAGCCAAAACCAATCTGTTTAAATTGATAACTTCCATTTTTAAACTACATGACTATTTCACCATTGCAAATGATGGACATTTAAAACCATCTTCTCTGTTTCTTCCTCCTTGTTCCCATTTTTTATGTGTATATGGGGTTGTGGGTTTGTTAAATTCAAATTAAAGATATTTTAAAAAGGGTGGTTATATTTATGGTAAAAAGAAGGTAAAAAATAGTGTGACCCCCACCCTGAACCGTTTAGTTCGAAAAAGCTGGTGACTATGTCATTTTACCTGAGGCATACTGCAGATTACTGTTGAAACTATGAGCCCCTTTATTGTAATGATTGTTGAGGTCCCGGAAGTTGGATCTCTACTGATCAAACATTAGATAACTGTGAAAAAAAACTTTCTTTATTTCATATTGACCTACTAAACTGTAGTTTTCTGAAGTGGGAGATTTTGGCCTCCATTACATTTTAATTGGTTTAGTTTCTGTAAAGCTAATATAATTTCAAATAAATCCTGTTGCTTGTAAGTAAACACTCACTTATCTGCCCCTTGGAAGAATATTGGAATTAGGTAATTAGATAAATTCTAGATATATTCTAGCTAAAAGAGAGGTAATAATGGTGAAGTAATTACCTTCATTTTAATGGGTACAGTGAATAAATACAGTGATACCTCTAACAGCTAAAGTATAAAATCAGTCTGGTATCGTAACTGGAACATTTAAATAGTCATTAGGCCTGAAATATATGTGCCTTTATTTGTCACCTTATTGCAGGAGATAAGCCACAAAGAATTGGAAGCTTCTCGGTTGCCTTGCAGGGTTTTAGCAGAAAGGTCCCACAGTTAATTGGAAGCTGGGTGAAACATGCATTGGGTGTTGGTGGTGTGCCTGGTCCTGATACTCTACATTTTCACAATTTTTTTGCCCTATGTTTTAGTGTCTATACAGTATCTATATTAAATTTAACCATTATACATGTTTAATAGGACCATATTTGGGTACATATATATGGAGTTTTATCTGCTATACATTTCAGGACTTTATTACTCACGAATTTATTTACTGAATTACTTTCTTACCATCCTCCAACCTTATTTTGTATTTCTCATTCATGGTCTTAGTGTAATTATTGTTTTATCCTGTTACTAGGAGTTATTTGTAGTGATGCCAATTCAGTTGACTCGGAATAATGTAGTGGCCTAGATCTAATATTATTTATTTACAAATTACCACTTTTTTCTGTATTCATTAAGTGTAGCTTTAAACCAGTCCAACAGATTAAATCAATTTAAGTCTAGTTCTCATAATTACATAATTCCAGTAATACATTCTTAATAACAAATGCGGATTTAATATATCTATAGCATATGGCACTATTTTATATTAATGCAGCAGGATTTATGATCAAACGATATTATGATCAAATGATATTTTTGAGAAAATAATCTTAAAGCCAAGACACTTGATAATTAGATCAGAATTGACTAACAACATGAGTTTTCTCATCACTTCTATGGAAGCAATCTATCCTAAGGAAGTTGCTATGCTCTGTACGGTTAGACTAATACATGCTGTATGTACATTTAAACAGGCCAAGCAAACACAAGACATGTGGTTTACAATTCCATAAGTCAGAAGGCAAGATGAAAGGCCGACAATGCCTACAAAATGCCTAGTCACAGTTTGGTGCCATTCTCTGCAGGTTCTCTCTTTACAAAGCGAATAAGTGGAAATGTACAGGTGAACAGATTACCCAATTCATGAAGTGCACATCTATCTGTCATTGTATCTTGTTATCCCTTAAACTAGAAATAAGTGCAAATAAGAAACAAATTTATTTTTTTAAAATAAAAAGTAGTTATTTAAAAACCACGTCGGTTAGTCCTACATAGTATAGATTATATGTGTCAAGTTGAGGGCAATAATATTGTAGCTTGTAGTACATATCCCTATTTGGATTTAAATACATCTCTATGATACCTTTACTCATCTGGTGTTATGCTGTGTCTTATAACTTCTACTACTTACTACTGCTGCAATAGTTTAGAGATGTTTATTTTATGTGTCAAGGTGAATTTTCTTTTATCATTCTAAAGTGAATGAAACCTCAACAATTTGCGGATGGCTAAATGTCAATATTTTGAAACCTAATTTCTTGCCTGCGTACATGCAGAGTGTTAAAATAAATGGTCTTCCACACAATGCATGAATGGGGCAGGTACATCAGAAACATTGTTTGTTAACAGCTCCATTCTCTCGCTCATACAGGGGGCTCCTCTGAGACGGAACCTTCCTCTATGATTTTCATATGTCCTAATGTAACATATTGAAAAGGGTTACCAAGGGGAGAAATCTCTGTTAATATTTAATTTGTATAACATATAATCTTTAGTCACATTGTGCATCTGTAGGAAACATACTGTAACACCCTTACTTAAGAAGAATTCCAATGCAATCTAAACTGTTGAATTTTACGAGGAAGCATGTCCAGAAACACTTGTGGGAGACATGTATGGAAAGGAATGCACATTGAAGTTCATATATTCTCAAATCAATTTTTCAGTGTATATTACCGTGAATTATGAAAGTTGTTTTTTTGTGCGTTCATATTGCTTCTAATGTTCATTGCACACTCAGCCTGTAGTTGTTTTGTGTGCATTACTAACTTATTGGCGCCTAAGTTAATGCGCCAAACATGTATAAAGGCTATAGATAGGCTGGAAAATACAAGTCAAAAGTAATTGCATTTCATGAAATAGAAACTATGGGAATGATCTTCTTGTGACCCACAGTACCAGTTCAAAACCTTGTGGAGTGCTGGCTCTTGCTGCATAAAAGCGGTGTGAGAGCAGCAAAAATAAATTTCAAATGTAATTTTATATAAATTAAAAATGAAAATTTCTTGAACCATACATCATTGGGTTATTTTAATGTAAAAATAAGATTTAAGAATCAAATAATTTTAAATACATTTTATAGGAGATAATAAATTAATATTTTTGGGATCTTGAATATTTTTAAAATTAATTTTATATGTTAACATTTTTAATTAAATTTAAAATAATCAGAATTTATATAGTTTGATAATTATCATCAATTAAATTTTTATACTGTGTAATTTGAGTAAATATAGGACATTTTTACCCTAAACAGTCAAATCAAGCTGCTCTTTGACTTCCTCAGGCACAGTCAGAACCACATTAAAATAGTGTCTGCCTGTTCCAGCATGTAATGCCCCTACCTTTTGCCGACCCTGCATTCATTAAGTGTCTAAAATACCGAGTGTTGGTGCTACACGACCCCAGAACCCCCTCATGGTTATGGGCATTGAGAAGTTTTGAGTATTACGAACAATAGGCGCATTAAACATCGTAGCCAAGTCACTTTGGTGCATTTGACCCCAGAAAAGGGGGAAAAATCCGATCATACATGTCTCCCTTTATGCTTTAATTTTACATAGTTTATTAGGCTGATAAAAGAAAGAGGTCCATCCAGTTTAGTTTATTATTCTATAGTATTGATCCAGAGGAAGGCAAAAACCCTATTAGGGTGAAGCTAAATTATCCACATTTTATGGAAAAATAAAATTGACTCCAATCTGGTAATCAGAATAAATTCCTGGATCAATGACCCTTCTCCAGAATCCTAGTCACTATAACTTGTCATATTATTACGCTCTAGAAATGCATCTAGACCCTTCTGAACTCATTTAATTAATCACTTATGACAAGTATTCCCTTGGCAGAGAGTTCCACAGTCTCATTGCTGTTACAGTAAAAAATCCCCTGATGTATATTTGGAGAATGATTGGATTTTGGGTCAAGAGTGGCAGTATTTCTGAAAATGCACAGTTTGTGACCTGTTTGCGTTCTGCTGTGGTGAAAGTGTATCATGAGTGAACAAATGGCAAAAATGCAAATAAGCCGTTTGGAGACTGCAAAGCACCACATGCCATTGAGAGGTAAGCATCAGTTATGAAGGGGTATGAGGGTGGACTGACATGCTACAGTGGAACAACTCACTGCTAAAATAAACCAGGCACCTACCAGACTTGTGTCTAAAACAACAGTTCAGCAAAAGTTAGTGAGATTGGGGATTTCGGACGGATGGTCACTGCACTGCTGCTAATGGAGTTGATTTGGCAAAAAAGCTTAAATTTTTACAGCAGTGTCATAATTGGACCTTCACTGATTGACAGAAAGTTGACAACCTATTGGGACCTTATTGATTTACTACCAGTCTATCTTGTGGCTTTGCTGCACATGACAGTAACATGACAGTAACTCAGGAGATTAGCAGTTGGTCTTGATGATGTTACTTGAATGTGAATATTCTCATAGTGAATCTATGCCCCTTCTAATACACTCCATGATATTATTTGCCTCGGCAGCTGCTACATAACACTGGCTGCTAGGATAAGTTTGCCATCAACTAAGATTCCCAAGTCCTTCTCCATATCCGTTTTACCCATTTTTTTTTTTTCTTTTTAAAAAATTTAATCAGGGAAAAGGTTTTTTCCCCCCAATGTACAAACCCTTTTGCATTTATCTGGGGTTAAAAAATAAATCGCCTTTTCCCTCCCCCCCAGGCCTCCCAACCCATATCCAGAACCCTTTGTAACAGTAAAAATTAAATTCCCCATTGGGTTTTTTAAATTAATTATTTTTAATTTAATAGCCCAAATTTACTGAGGGCCCCCCTAGTACAGAAAATCCATCCGAGATGTCCCCAAAAATCCCCAAACCCTTTGTTTTCTATCACTGACCAGTTTACTTTACCCACTTGCAAGCATTTTTTCCCCCCAACCAAACATTCCCCATTTTATTTTCCCAAAACCTTTTATGGGGCCCCAGTTTTTAAAAATGTTTTAGAAAATTTTTCAGGATAAAAAAACCAGGTATATGACTCCATTTCTCATCCCGTTTCCAGCTAGAACTAATGTTTCTCAAAAAAGCTAAATGAGTTTATTTTTGCCCAAAACCAAAACCTTCAAAAACCCATGCTGGGAATTTGATTTAAAACTTTTTTATTTTTCATTTGAAATAGTCCAGGATAAAAAATCTTTTTAAAAAACCCCTTTAAAAATTTTTACCTACAAGATTAAAACCCTTATGGGGAAATAATGTCTGGACGACTTTTTGAATCCTTTTCAATTTGGGCCCACCAAAATCTGCTATGCCCCAAATTTCCTTTTTGAAACAAAAATTGGAAACTATTTTAGTCCTTTTTAAAATTAAAAAATGGGGGCCTTCTTTTTTTCCTTCATGAAAGGGGGAAATACCTTCTGGAGTTAGTGATTTTTTATTTTTGTTTTTCTGAACTTCTTCCTTTTTTAGCAGGAGAAATTTAGGGCCCACATGTATGAAAACGGGTTGGGTCAAAAACCCAACTTTTTTGCCCCATAAACCCCAATCAGAGCACCCCCAAATTTTACCAGAGCCAAAAAAAAAAAAAAGGGGGGGCCATCTGTTTTGGTTGTTTATGGACCCAAAATTATTTTTTTAGACCTAAACATTTTTAAACCCTTTTTGGCCCCCTTAATTTTAGAGTTGATTAAACTGTCTGCATAAAAAAGGGAATTTATAAATTCCTTTTTTTCCCCTCATGCCCCTTTCCCAATACCCCCTTTTCTTACTTTTCAGCGGGCCAATATTTTCAATTTTATTTTATTTTTTTATTATTGATATAGTAAAAGAATATTCTGGGGTTAGTTTTGCTGTTATAAAAAGACAGGAAAGCCAGTGACAGGAAGGCTGTTTTTTTAAAAAATTTTCCCCCTTTTTTCCTTTTTAAGTTTTTCCCCAATTGTTTTTCTTCACTCCCTTCCTTTTTAAAAAATTGCTTAAATGCTTTTTTTTTTGGTGGCCGAACTTCCCAACATTTTGTGGTCCTAAAACAAAAAACCCCCATTGGGGGATAAGGGAAATGCATTATTTTGTGCCCCCAAACCTAAAACCTTTAAAACTGGCGTGGTTAGTCAGTTTTAAAACCCCAAAAACATTCGCACTAGTCTGCCCCACATTTAAGAAAAGTTTAATTTTTTCTTTAATCTTTGGGAAAAAAAAAACCGGGTTTCCTTTATGAAACCCCACGGGTTTTTAGTTTCCCAAATTTATGTCTGGGTAGTTAAAGTCCCCCATAATAACAACCTCATTTTATCAGCCGCCTCATCTTTTTTCCAAGGAAAAACCCTTTTTCCATTGTTTTTTTAAAAATTTTTTGGTTTTTATAGCAGAGCCCTAAAAAACTTCTTTAAATTTTTTTTTATGCCTTTTTATTTCAAACCAATAAAAATTTCAAGGTTCATTTCCCTTTTACTTCAAAAATTTTTTCCACAAGGGAAAGGCCCTATTAGCAGGTTTTTTAAAAATTCCCTTTGAAAATTTTTTAACTATCTTTTCTATTTTTTAAAAAAGATTGTAAAAAATTTTAAAAATTTGTAAGTTAAGTCCCCAAAATTTGGGCTATAAACCAGGAAAGCCTCGTTATTACATTTGCCATATGTATTTTTACAACTTTTAATGTTTTGCATTTTCTTTACTTTAATTTTTTTGGGGACTCCTGAAAATTTTTTTCAGAAAGGGGAAATTTTGGGTTTAAATTTTTATTTTTTTTTTTTTTAACCCTGCCTTTTTTTAATTATTAAAAAACCCTCCTCCCCCCAACTAAACTCCCTGTTTTTATTGTTTAAACGGGAAATTTTTCCTTGAAAACCCAAAATTTAGAATCCAAACTAAGAAATTTCAAGCAAAATCCTTTTGGGGAAAATTTCATTTAAAAAATTATTTGCCTAAAAACCCAAAAAAGTA
>JAODAL010049516.1:0-28116 GCA_025379985.1 Phyllomedusa bahiana | reverse complement strand
CCACGACATTTTATGTAAATACAGCTATGTGATGAACGTTGATTTTTCTCAATACAAAATGGACCATGTCTAGTATTTTTTTGACTGATCTGTTTGATTTGGATCTCTTTACAGATATAGCAAATCTAAACCTTGACAGATAACACACCTATTACAGAATGTTATCTTAACTTTTTCAATGCCTTTTAATGGCTTTTGCTGTAATCTGGGGAATCAGATAAAAACCAAAAAATTGGTGATAAAAATTTTCAAGAAAATTTTTTTTGGGTTTCACAGTTAATCAGAAAAAACCAGAAAAATTTTTTGAAGGAACACTTTTTTTCATTTTACCCGCTTTTATGTAGAAAATTAAAACCCAAAACCCTTTTTTTTCATTTTAAAACCCCAATTGAGCTGAAGCCACTGATTAAAGGGGTTTTTCACCATTCATCTTACCCAGTCCTGTTTTTTTTGAATCCGGGGGCTTGTTTACTGGTTAAACAGGTTTGAAAAAAAAAAAAAAAAAGAAGCCCAGGTCTTTTAGCTAAAGGCCCACGCGGGGCCCCTATCGGGGAAAATTTTAAACGGGTTTTGGTGGGCTTAGAAACCTGATGAGCTGAGGGCACCCCTTGCAAGGGGGGGAAATTCAGAATAGGTTTCGATACTTTTTAATGGAACTTTTTATTAGCAAGTAAAAAGATTTTGTTTTGGGGCAAGATTTTTTAACAAAAAAAGGGGCAATCCTTGTAGAAAGGGAAAAAAACCCCTTTTTAAATTTTTGCAAAAAACAATCAAGAAAGTGTGGAACAGTTTCTAGAAACTAAAGAAGGCAAGCCTATTTTTCTATCTCTGAATAACCTTATATACACCAGATTATTATGGAGGATCCTGATGATTTGAGGGCAAACAGATAACATTTGTGTGTAATTTACACTACATATAATAAGTTTTTTTATGTCCAGTCTGTAGACTGTTACCACAAGCAATCTGAGAATCATATACTTGCAAGGGTCTCACCACATAACATTGATTTAGAGTCAGATTTATATGTGAATTCGGATTTTAAAAACCATTAAAATCCGACTGTAAACCATTCCCATAGACAGCAATTGAAAATTCAAGTTGTAGTCTACACGACCCAGAATTTCTTGAGGTAAGATTTCAAAACTGTCGTATTTTCAAAAACCTTAGTACATGTTCAATAATCAAGTAAAAACGCGTTCTACACATTTATGTGACGGATCTGCATCCAAAGCCCCACAGAGATGAATGGGACTCATTTTCTGACTGTAAATCCATGGAGAAAAAACTAAAATCCACATTGAAAACCGTGTTAAAATACTTGTTGGACAGTGCAGTTCATACAGTATGTCTCTCTTTGTAATAATTTGGCTTTTAATTGTTCATTATTATTGGTTTTCACTTCTTCAGTAATCTGCCACCTAAATTGGCAGAGATCATGATGTGCATCATAAAAAATGTCTTGTTACTGATACATTTTCAACATATTTTTTGTCTTTGAATGTAAATCTCATAATGAAATTAAAATGATTAGATACAAAATACCAGGTAAAAGATAAATGTATATATCACAATATGATCAACATGCTAATACAGTGATCCCTCAAGTTACAATGGCCTCAGGATACAATATTTTCAACATACAATGTTCTTTTCCGGGGCACTGCATACTGAGTGTGATTTCAACATACAATGTTCCAGACATTGATTCACTCAATTATCCTGAATATTTTACTTGTAAAACATCTGCATTAGTGAAGTGCATGCAATGGTTGGTGGTCTAGTAGCGCCTCTCTACAATACAGTGCTGTATTACATGTCCTTTACTGCTCTTCCATGTGCCAGAATGAGTGACTATTTTAGACACTAGGTGACTTCCACACTATTTTATTTTTTTCTGGTACATTGTGTATGAAGTACATGATCTAAAGAAGCTTCTGTCACTAGAACAGAAAGTTGTTTCCTGTTTCTCGCAGCTCTTTCTGATGTTATATGTAAGGACTTGCTTTATCTGTATTAGTTATCGGCTTCATTTTCTTTAATCTTCACTTTGTATTTTGTTGGGGTCACATTTTCAGGCTTCTGAACCAATTAATAGTTTTCCATAGAGTCATTGTTTCAACATACAGTGGTTGCCCAGGAACCAAATAATATATGTAGTATATCTGAAGGTATGTTAAGGGACCACTGTATGATTAGACATGTCATCCTCAAGCACTGGGGCATATTAAAATTGAGATCTATAATATGTCCATCTTTTTTTTTTTTTTTGGATCAACCCCCTCGATTTAAATATCAAAAAAGAAAAACATTGGGAAACCGACTAATAAAATCTGATGAGCAGAACATTGGGAAACCAACTAATAAAATCTGATGAGCAATTGAAATCTCAAATACGTCAGACCAACTATTTTTTCTTATTTAGACTGCCAAAATTGTACTGCTATTATTAAAGGTGATGCTATAAAGCACGTACAAGAGATACAGGGATTGCACTAAAACTTTTTACATGCACTAGTAAAAACATGATATACATGCTAAAATGCCCATGCAGGAACTATGCAACCAATAGGGTTAAATGAACTAAATAAAGTGTTTTTAAAAGTAATATATGTATGTTGTGAATTGTTTTATAGTGTATCATCGATGTATCATGTATAAAAGGTAGACATAGACTTGTTTTTAACATGATTTTAATAGTTAAGATTTGTTTCAGCTCACATGATCGCAAGCATAGAATACTATCAAAATTTATACCAAGGGATACAATGGTGGGGCTGTGTCGTGGTTATAGACTTCTTTAGGGCAAATTTTGATTATGTTTGGCCTACATAGGAAACATGTATGGTTTGTACATTAGACACAACAGCGTGGTAGACTATGCTTTTGTCATTGAAGCAGACACAGTATACGCTTGCCAATAGGGCAGACATAGTCCACAAAAAATACATTTGCCCTATAGAAGTCTATGGCCTCACTGCGGCCATGCTGTGGTGTCGGTCAAGATGGATGCCACAAACAGGCTTTTAAAGTGCAACGTGAATGGGGTCTAGATAGCACTATTGTGCCTGACTTGTAACATACTGTATATACAGTATTCTTTTACTTTTATTGTTGGTTTTGTGGGGATTTTAAAAAACAGCTATTTGTGTTTGGGATTAGTTTTTTGCTTTTCATTATATTTTAGAAGAATCATGTTAATTCTATTCTACAGTCTGTCACTATTGCAACAACAACAAAGTGTTTCTTAGGATAGATATATGTTTCCCAGGCAGGTTACATAGTTGCATAGTTTGTAAGGCCGAAAAAAGACCGACGTCCATCCAGTTCAGCCTATTGTGCTATATTGTTGATCCAAAGGAAGGCAAGAAAAACCCCAGTGAGGTAGAAGCCAATTGTCATCATTTTAGGGGGAAAAAAATCTTTCCTGACTCCAAACTGGCAATCGGAATAAATCCCTCCAAAATCTTATTCATTATAACTTGCTGTATTATTGAACTCTAGAAATGCTTCCAGACCCTTTTTGAACTCTGTTAGTGAATTTACCGTGACAAGTTCCTCTGGCAGAGAATTCCACAGTCTCACTGCTTTTACAGTAAAGAATCCCTTTCTATGTTTATGTAGAAACTTTCTTTCCTCTAGACGTAGAGGATGCCCCCTTATTCTGGATACAATCCTGGGTATAAATACATCTTGAGAGAGATCTCTATATTGATCTTTGATACATTTACACATATTTATTATGTCATCCCCAAAGCCGTCTTTTCTCTAAAGTAAATAACCTTAATTTGGCTAACCTTTCTGGGTATTGTAGTAAATCCAGTCCTCTACAATGTCTTTCCTGTGCACTGACCAGTGTTTGACCTTACCAGTATAATGGGATAATGATGTTCTCATTGTGTGCATCTACGCCCCTTTTAATACACTCCATGATCTTTTTTGCCTTGGCAGTTGCCACCTGATACTGGCTGCAACAATTAAGTTTACTGTCCACTAAGATCCCCAAGTCTTTCTCTGTGTCCCTTTTACCCAGAGTTTTTTCCATTTAACAAATAATCATGAAATGAATTTTTCCTCCCCATGTTCATAACCTTGCATATATCTGTGTTAAACCTCATCTGCTACTTCTCTGCCCAGGCCTCCAACTTATTCAGATCCCTTTGTAATAGAACATTATTGACTATTTTACAGAGCTTAATATCTCCTGCAAAGTTTGATATTCTACTGTGCAATCCATGTGTAAGATCATTAATGAATATATATAAAAAAAAAAAAAAATAGGGACCAATTATTTACTCACTTGCACACATTTTTCCCCAGTCCAAGCATTCTCACCTTATCAACCTTTTATGTGGCACAGTATCAAATGCTTTAGAAAAATCTAGATATATGATATCCAGTGCGTCACCCCGGTCCAGTCTAGAACTAACCTCCTCATAGAAGCTGATGAGATTAGTTTGATCCTTCAAAAACCCATGCTGGAACAGAGTTATACAATTATTTTCAGTGAGATACTCTCTGGTGGGCTCTGGTGAAGACCGGGACCTACTTAGACTCCGCTCCCTGGTGTGGCCGCTACCACCGCTTGCGGTGGTCCAGAGGAGCCACTACTTGTGTCATTACAGAGGTCAATTTATGTACAATATACAGTAAGCCTTACCCCTCGTTCACGCGGCTTATTTTGGGACTGATTGGAGACGTACTGCGCGCCGGATTTGCGCTGCAGTACGGCTCCAATCCGTCCCAGTAACTACGGTAATCCACAGTTCTCTATGAGAACTGTGGATTCCGTCGCTCCTCCCCCGCTCGGCGAATCCGCTGCGGGGGGAGAAAGTGACATGCACATTATTTACGGCGCGTACGCGCTGTGAATAATGCAATGTCTATGGGGCCGGCGGGCAGCTCCCCCGCCCCGTCCCGCCCCTTATTCAAGCCGTAACTGCGGGCGAAATCCGTCCCGCAATTACGGCTTGAATAAGCCGTGTGAACCTTGCCTTAAGCTCCCCCCATTGATGGCTACTGGCAGCAAGAGTTTTGACTGTTTCCCTCAATTACTGGGCAATAATTGAAAATCCATCAACATTCCGATCTGCTTATTTATTTTTTACTAGTAGCTGGCTATCTGTAATTTATAGTAACATTTTAAATTTATCTGCCAGTTGAATGTTGTTAAATATTTTTTATCTCTCTGCTGCATCTGACAATATTTAGCTATGCATTGCCAAAAATGTCAGTGGTGGCAGTGGCCAAAATGATGATCAGTCATCCAATTAGAAATCTTGTGTCCATTGCCAAATTAAGTCTCCCTTCTAGATTGTTTATTAACTTTAAGGGCCTCATATATGAAAAACTGT
This sequence comes from Phyllomedusa bahiana, assembly GCA_025379985.1. Taxonomy (NCBI): domain Eukaryota; kingdom Metazoa; phylum Chordata; class Amphibia; order Anura; family Hylidae; genus Phyllomedusa; species Phyllomedusa bahiana. The sequence goes on along the minus strand of JAODAL010049516.1, from coordinate 22,762 downwards.
ATAGGTCTCAGACTTTCTTTGTTGCCCATAGAAACCAATCAGAGCTCCCCTTTCATTTCATACAGTGCTCTGAAAAAATGAAAGGGAAGCCCTGATCGGTTGCTGTGGGAAACAAAGAAAGTCTTAGACCTAAACAGTTTTCATACATGTCCCCCTTAGTCTTTCATATTGCTCATTTAGTTTGCAAATATTCTTGCTTTATGGATTCCAAATTCTGCATCAGTAGATGAAAACAAAGCTTAAAAATCCACAGATTGTTACCACTCATATTACTCCTATTCCTTATCTAATCCACTATCTTAAACACTAAGGGCAATTCTTTAAAGGAGTTTCTCATTATGCAGTTTCGAGGCCACAGCTAGCTTCAGAATCACACATGCTGTTTAGGCTGTGGGCAGTCTATAACGGTGATTGACACATTAGCTCTTCTGTTCCTAGCTATTCCTACACTGAGAACGAGTGCAAGAGAATTGTAGTACTCAGGTTGCAGAGCTCTAAAGGGTATTTACTTAGCTAAATGAGAAGCTTTTTAAGTCAGTTACTAGAGATAGGACTCTGCATTAGGTGGCTCACCATGGTTGGAGGGAATGACTGACAGCAACTTAGAGCATCAAGAGATAAGAGAGAGCAGGGAGAGGTGCAGAGAAAAATGGTCTTAACCAGAGAAACGTGTGTACTCTAAGAGGAGATAAAATTTTCTTTAGCTCCTGACCAAAGAAAAATCATCAAGGCAAAGTATTTAGAAAAAGTCATCAATTATCTGTTCCTGCATGTTAAAAGCTAATCATTGTAGTGCGACAACCGCTATAAGAAGGCAACTAATCAATCAACATATTTTTTTCATTAGATAACTGTTTATTGTACCAAAGGTTTGTGAATTTGCATAAAAAGATACCTTTTTGTGTTGATGAGCAAACTGAAGATGGAGGGGCTTAAAATACTGGGCCTTAGACTTCAGCTCTGCAGTTTTCTTAATAGACCTAGAGGCTTAAGCAAATGGTTATTTATGTCTTGTGCATGTCTTTGCTTGGTGACACACTTGAAACATCCATGGCAAATATATGCCCCAAACATAGTGAAGCAGATATATCAATGTTCTCTAACCCGTAGACAGTGCAACTTAGACTAGACAGCTTTACAACACGCCACAAGTATCAAAGTGTTGAGAAACCTGACACATGTTAAAACTGTCTAGTTTAACTTTATCTTTTTTTTAAGTTGGCTCACTTTATGCTGCTCACTTTTTTGGTGCATGACGTTGCACACTAAGCCATGCCTATTTTCCATGAAGCCACTCCCTTTTTACAGAGGCCACACCCTTTTTGTCTGATGAAGCACAAAAGTGTCTAGAAACTGTCTAAAACAGTCAATAAATGTGGTGTTAAACATGTATGCCATTTTTTGGGGGAACAAAGTGTGCTCAAATTCCGGCTCAGCTGCCTCAAAGGGGATTTGCCAAGAAGTGCCTTATCTGCTAAGAAGCAATAGTAAACAAAGCACGCTAAGCTGAGAGAGAGAGCCTGTCAGAGCACAGAGCCATGCATAAGGGATCGTGTGCAATGTTCACTCACATAATTACACTACAACTAGTGGATTCTGTATAAAAAAGACAACACCTTTTCTCCACAGCAGCTTGAAAGCTCGTTCATGTTCCCTATCATCAGCTAAAGCAGGCATCTACTCAAATAATCACACTACAACTAGTGGATTCTGTATGCAAAAGACAACATATTTCTCCACAGCCCCTTCATGCTTCCTCTCATCAGATAAGTAGTGTGCTCTGCGCAAGCCTGGCCAGTTCAGCTCTGTCACTCTGCCTGGTCATATCTAATGCAAGCTTTTAAGTAACTAAGGGCAGGTAAGGCAGCCTGTAGCTCTCTCAGGCTGCAATTTTTTTAATCACATATATTTAGAAAAGTGATTTGGAGGATCCCAAGTCAACATTACATCGTGGCAAAACCCCTTTAAATAAATTTGCCCCAGTGTGAATAGCTAAAAGTTTCCCAGGTATAACTTTTTAATATTATTCACAAGGAAGAATTCCTATGATTCTGTATAATTAAATGCTACAATACATTGTATTTGTGTTTTTTAACTTCAAAGCAACAATTCTATGAACATTTTATTAACTTTATAATTCAATAAATCTGAACACAAACAAAATTGAAAGTGCCTTTCATGAGCAGCCTCCTTTTTTTTAATAAAACCAACACTGTTCTCCAAGATCACATAAAACTAGGGCAATCATTTATTAAGCAAATTCTAAAATGAAATTAACACATTGCCATTTTACCACTTTACAAGATGAATTGATAGGCTTAATGTGAATGGGAGAGGACTATCAGCGAGAGTGCACAATGGTTTAACAAGTATTTATAATCTATGATCACTTATTGGAATCCTTTGTTCACTGAATGCAGAACTGGAAAGAAATTATTCCATCTAACAGAAACGTATGGCTTTATATTATGATATTCAGCTCTGGTTCACCAGTATCAGTTAATAACAAAGCACTAGTTAGCACCTTAGGGGGTGAAAATAACAGACAAACGCAGACTAAAACTGTATATAGCAAGTAACCCCATAAGTTCCAAACAAGATTATGATAGTAATTTGAATTACTATGCAGAAAATAATGGGCAAAGACAGGACACACACTTTGAGTGGACATTCTTGTCCTCTACCTAGACCGACGCATCCTTTCACAGATAGTGTTGGTACTCATGTTATCGGGATCTACTGGTAGGTCTGAAAGAGCTCATCCACACGACGAGTATTTATTAGTTTTTAGGGTAGAATCCAATGAATACATTTTTCTCATTGTCTGGACTTACCCTAACAAAGATAGATAGATAGATAGATAGATAGATAGATAGATAGATAGATAGATAGATGGATGATAGATAGATCACAATGCCTTATAAAGACCGCAAAAGGTTGCTGGATGGCAACATTGTGAAGCAACAAACTATATAAACTTCTGCCTTAAAAGGGTCTTCTCGCTGCAAAGATTATATCTGTAAAGATGGGGACGGTAAAAAAAAGTATTTTGACAATTGGTTTGCATTACCTAAATAATTTAGTATAGCAGCTATGAGCTAATCTGTGTGTTCTACACCTAAAACTGCAGCTTAGGGTCAGCCACGTCCCCTTTGCTTTGATTAGCTGCCCGGTATTTAGTTCGACCCCCTGGATGGGACACACCCCCTGTGCTGTGATTGGCTGTCTTGTGATCTCTGTGTTTAGCCCCCTGAGCTGTGTGAAACTGAAGGCTGCACTACTCATGGACAGCTCTGCTAGATTAACTCTTTCCACCCATATAACACAAATATAATACACTCTTCTTCTGTCTGCGACTTAGCTCTGGTGATCTTAAAAGATCACCACAGCTAAAGGGTTAATGGCAGTATGAGGCCAGCGGTAATATATGATCCCAGGTCGCGATCGTGCGGGGCTGGCTACGAGAACGTACTTCCCGCTAGGACGTATGGATACATCTAATGTCGGGAAGGGGTTAAACGTGCCTGGAGTAGTGTGGCCTTCATCATCTGGTTCTGCAGGGCATTGTTTACAATGAAGCGGTCATCAGTGTGTGATGTAGCCAATTGACGTCCACTTATTTACCTTTCTGTGACTCTTCCAGTCTCTCTGTTACGACCTTCTAATGACACTCTGTGACACTCTAAGCTAAGTTGCCACTTCCTTCTGAAAGCATCCTACTTGAAGCCTCACAATGGCGAGGTTCTTGTTACGGGTGTCCCTGCGACCCCCGTGTCGGGTCGCAGGCACACCCGCAACGCATCTGCGGACACCCCGGCGGCTCCGGGCCCCACTTACCTCGCCATGCTCCTGTTTCCGTCCCGGCGCGCGCTCCTGCTGCCGACCGGGTGCGCCCGCCCCCTAGGGCGGCACTTCAGGAAAATTTAAAGGGACAGTGCGCCGGTGATTGGTCTCACCGGGCGCTGACCCTATTTAAGCCCTGCCTCTTCCCTAGCACCTTGCCGAATCGATAGTGCCCTGTGCCTAGAGAGGAAGCGTTCCAGAGTGTCTTGTTCTGACTACCGTGTACCGTACCTTCTGCCTCCGTCCCTTGACCACGAACCATAGCCGCCTGTCCTGACCTTCTGCCTGTCCCCGACTACGAGCCTGCTTCACGATTCTGTACCGCGCAACACCTCGGCTGCCACCGCAAGCAAGTCACGTCAGGGGTAGCGACCTGGTAGTAATCCGCCGCAGCAAGTCCATCCCGCTTTGCGGCGGGCTCTGGTGAAAACCGGACCTACTTAGACTCCGCTCCCTGGCGTGGCCTACACCATCGCTTGTGGTGGTCCAGAGGATCCACTACCACATCCGTTACAGTACTGTTGATCCATTGTAAGGTGTTGTCTTGATCTCGTGATGTCAAAATGTGAACAGCATGATGAGGAGAACTGTTTAAATCCCAATTCAAATCGATCCCCTAAATGTATTGGGTGATTCAGGGATCAAATACCTGTTGTGATTTTTGCCATTAACCTCCTTGTTAGAGATCAGCAACTTGTGTAAATAGTACTGAAACAATGAACAGGCAGATATATACAGTGAAGGAAATAATGATTTGATACCTTGCTGATTGTGTAAGTTTGCCCACTGATAAAGACATGAACAATCTATAATTTTAAGGGTAGGTTAATTTTAACATTGACAGATAGACTATCCAAAATAAAATCCAGAAAATCATTTTGTATAAATTGTATAAATTTATTTGCATTTTGCTGAAAGAAATAAGTATTTGATCCTTCTGGCAAACAAGACTTGGTGGCAAAACCGTTGTTGGCAAACACAGCAGTCAGACAGTTTTTGTAGTTGATTATGAGGTTTGCGCACATGTCAGGAAGAATTTTGGTCCACTCCTCTTTGCAGATCATGACTAAATAATTAAGATTTTGAGGCTGTCACTTGGCAACTTGGAGCTTTAACTCCCTCCATAAGTTTTCTATGGGAAAAGTATGGTGTGTTGCGAGTAGTGGCAAAATGAATTTGATGAGCAGCCCTTCGATGATTAGCAATATAAATTTTCCGAAAAGGCATAAAAGTATATTTACTATCTATATAGACATATGTTGAAATGAGTAAGGCTAATGTCAAAATGAAGTGTTTTCCTAGAGCTGGAACAGCAACTCAGTTTTTTCTCTGGGGTAGAGCTAATTGTTTTTATCCCCCACATGTTGTGCAAGATTGTGAAACTTAATTGTAACTTTGAAACTCATTGAAACATCTTTGCAAAAAGCAGAATCCACCACAAATAGCTTGGATAGCAATGCAACCTAGATTCTAATAATCATATCAACAATAATAATATTAATACCATGTACAGTAATAATAATGCATTGCAAATTAAATTGCTGTTGTGTGTTTCATTCTGTCCATAAATCTTACAACTTAATGCAATAGCAAATCAACCAAAAGAGGGCATTGAAAGACTAAACTAAGTGAATATATTGCTATTTAAATTTAATGTGCTGATAACACAGACAACTCATTTGAGGGAGTAATTAAAAAAATGTTACCAGATATTTGTTACTTTAGAACATTGGAGACTTGTATGCAGATGGAAAATTTAAAGGAAGTAAGTGATAACCACATAGTTGAGAGACTATAAAAGAGACCTTGATGTTTGACAGTTGTAATAACCTGCAGAGTGCTCTAATGGCTTAGGGATCAGGTGCAGAAGTACAGCAATAACAAGAGCTGAATAATTATCACAGCCATATCTGTATAACCAAAGTCCCTGAGTATGAACGATATAAGGAGGCTTCTGCTGCCTCTCCAAGATTTCCTGAAATGTTAAATCACTGAACAGGGAGCACTTTCAGCATTAGTGCTGCCCAGTTAGAAAGAAATAAAGCACACAAACCCCCAGTGCCTGTTCTAATGTCTTTGTTAATTATGAATTATGGGTAAACATGCAGACTCACAGAGGTCACGGCTGTCAGCAACAATACTTTTCAAGAAGGATTCTTATGGGGGTCTTTCTAATCTGCTATAATACCCTTTTATTGTATATACATAGTGCGCCAAGAATAAAGGGGAATATCTTCTGTGCCTTGAGACAAAGTACTTTTCCTTATAATTTGCATGTTTTCTAATTCAAAACCACAGTCAGTCCACACATCCCATGCTGAAAACATCTTCTCCTTTAAGGTTTGCAAGATTGGAATAAGAAAAATTACTTCCAGTGGAATTAAAGTTAGGAGGATGTTCCAAGATTAGGATATGAAAAATATGGTAGATTAGGATGTGGTTGACCAAGCACCATTTTTTTATTCATAGTCACATACTGTAGAGCTACATAGATTATCATCATTAAGTTTAGAAGATTATGTTCGCCCAGACAATATATTGGCAGTATAGAATAAACAAATAGGATTAAAATGTAATATCGATGCACTGAACTCCAGCTATTCACTATCGCTTCATAATCCATTGAGGAAGATTCTTTGGTTCAAATGGGTTGTATCTGTGATAACTTTCTGAAGGTTTATTTACAATTGGCAGATTTTTTGCAGAAATTTTTGCAACTGAAAATTTCCTTCATCTGAATGTGATTGTTTCTGAATCATGTTCATGGATTTTTGTAGGTCTCAATTTAGATGATTGAGACAAAATATAAGCAACATAAATGCTATGTGTGAAAAACAAATTTTTTAAAGTTTTCCAGAAGAAAAAAAAAATCAGCCATCTCTTTTTTGTAAAACAATTACAGTAATGGGCAAAATATTTAGGCAGAAGTGAAAAAAGGCTGCAAAATAAGAATTAGAACACTTAAAGGGGTTGTCTCACTATGAAGATTAGCTTTCAACATGTAGGGAACACTAAATGAAGATGTTTTCCAAATATATTGCACTGTTCATTTATTTTTTTTTGTTCAAGAGCTACAAATGATTCTATCGCCTTTTGAGGGTTTCCAGGTTTCTCCAGTTACCGACCTGTTTGCTTGTTCTCCCCTGCTGTTTGTCTTATCTGATAGCAGGGAGTGATGTTGTCACACAGAACTGCCTGCAGCCTGAGAGCTTGTGTATTATTTGATCTTTCAGACAAAAGACACTAATTACTACTGTTTACTTTAATTCTGAAGATTCTCTGGACCTGGTAGCAGAAGATTATTTATCTAATCTATACTAGTTAGCAGAAGTCTATATACACAAGCTCATATGCTAATTACCCACAGTCTAACCAGGAAGTGACAGGGTGCATGAATGAAAGCTGATGCTGACTCTATGAAAAAGTAAGATTAGACAACCTCTTTAAACCCAAAAAATACTCCCCCATGTATCTCCAAAAAAAATGCATACACCCAAAGAAAAATGAAACGTGCAAAAAAAAAAAAATGCAATGCCATAATTAATAACAAATAAGTTAAAAAAAGACACTGAAAAACAAGATAGGGTCAAAAACATTTAAAGACAAAGAGAAAAAAAAAATAAGACAAGAAAAGCAAGTGTTTTTTTCAGAAAGGTGAAATAGGTAATACAAGTTATAAAATAACAGCGATCATTGCTGGATTGAATGGAAACAATGACAATGGAAACAATGACACATATAAAAACTGAGAAATATATATATATGTGTGTTTGTGTATATATATATATATATATATATATATATATATATATATATATAATATAATATATATATATATATATATATATATGTATATATACCAAGCTGAAGAAGAAGGTACAAATGTACATAATAAGTGATAGACCTATAAAAGAACTGACACCAGCAAGGAAGAAAGAAAATATTAACAAACACAGTACTCTGAGGACACCCACCAGTAGTAGTCAACATGCATTTTACCATTGCTGTGTTGTCATGTTAATATTTTATTTTAATTAATTTAGTTCAAAAGGGGTGAAGATTCTCCTTAAGGAGAGAGCATCATAAAGGTGTGTGGAGACCTACAAGCCATGAATTCTCCACTGGAATTTAGCTGGGTGAGAGGCTTCAGACGTAGTTTTAAATGGGTATGGTTTCTCCCTAGGGGAGAGGGTGTGTGGAGACTTACAAACCACGTATGCTCCACTGGAATGTTAACATTCAAATAAGTTGTAAGTAAGAGAGTTATTACAGTTGAAGAGGTGTCCTGCAAGTTACAATTGACCTATTAAACAGCCTTAAAACATGACTAATGACTAAAGCAAAGGCAGTACTCAATCGATACAAAAAGTCTCCTATCTACAGACATTTGGGCATCTTTGCTCCTCTTCATTAAAGTGCCTTAAAACATGACTAGTAATGTAAAACCAAGCAAATAACTCATATGGAAAGCTTACTATCTGCAGCAGCTATTTGGAGGTGCTTGCCCCTCTTTAGTACAGAGCAGAGGTCTGGCGGGCTGTGTGAGAGGCTCCAGACTTTGCTAAAAGGGTAAGGTTTCTCCTTAGAGAGAGAGCACCAAAAAGGTGTGCAGAGATTTACAAGCCATTAATGCTCTAATGAAAATCTAAAACCTCTCACCCAGGTAAGCAGAAAAAAGAGCAATGAAAAAGAGCAAACACCCCAAACAACTGTTCTCAGATGGAAGGCTTTCCATATGGATTGAGTTACTGGTTTGGCTTTACAATTTTAGTCATGTTTAGTGTTGAGCGATTATTATCGACAAAGTTGAAATCTGCACAGTTTTTATGTTGATCGAAAGTTTTAGATCATGCGATAATTTAGGTTAAAATCTGTGCATCATCTATTAAGATCGTGCCATTTTCGGCGCTTCCTGTCAATTTGGCGGCCAGCAAATCAGCTTACAGAAGAGAGCAGGGTGAGATGTGTGTGCGACGTCAGGACTGGGATGTGTTTGGTTGCGATTGGCTGGAAAAATCACATGACCTGTTTTACATAGAACAGCCCTTCCTGTTCATGATCGTGTCTCCTCAGCGTCTCATAGCAGTAGGACGTGCGCTCTGCCTGTGTCCAAACAGCTCAGCGAAATTATTCTATTTCTTCACAGAGAAAGCTCTACTGCTAGCTGTGATCCTTGCAACTTAGTTAGATTAGAGATTGGAAGATTTTATGTAGTTAGGTAGAGAATTTTAAAGGAGCATCTTCCGCTGTAAAGTCACGTGGAGGGAGCGGGGGGGGGGGGGCCCCGGCGGGCGAACACAGACAAGCTCTATAAGAAACTGGATAAAGTTCACCAAGACTTATTTGTAGACATTGCACTGCAATAGCTTTTTATTAAACAGTTTTCTATTGTAAATTTCCTGGATTATTGGCAGCCTGGACTTATATTAGGATACACATCTTTTCTAGTAACTGCAGGTCTCTTTGTTAGGTGCAAAACTCCACTTTAATATCAGTATACATTTCAGATAGGTGTTTTATTTTCAATTTTGCCCATTCCACCTTTGTTGATATTTTCCACCTTGCAGTTAAATTAGAATCAACAATTTTGTAGTCAGCACAGGTTGATAGGTGCCAAAAATACCTTGTATTATCCAATAAAATTTCAGATAACGTGTTTTTTACTTTGGCGCACTACAGTTTTGTTCATTGAGGCACCTTGCACTTAAATGTGAATACTGCAATTTTGTATTCACCACAGGTAATTGATAGGTGCCAAAAATTTACCTTTATTATTCGAATACATTACAGATACGTGTTTTTTGCACTTTTGCCCAGTCCAGATTTGTTGAATGAGCCACCTTGAGTTAAATTTGAATCCAGCAATTGTGTAGTTACCACAGGGAATTGATAGGTGCCAAAAAATACCTTTTTTTATCCGAAAACATTACAGATACATGGTTTTTTGACTTTTGCGCACTACAGGGTTTGTTCATTGAGGGGACCTTGGACTTAAATTGGGGAATACGCAATTTTGTAGTCACCAAGGTGAATTGAAAGGTGCCGAAAATACCTTTTATTATCCGAATACATTACAGATACGTGTTTTTTTTTGCATCCTTTTTTGGCCCAGGTCCCAAGAATTTGTTGGGATTAGAACACCCTTGGCAGATTTTTAACCCAAAATTTTTAAACCAGCAATTGTGTAGTTACCACAGGGGAATTGAAAAGGTGCCAAAAAATACCTTTTATTATCCGAATACATTACAGATACGTGTTTTTTGTCTTTTGCGCACTACAGCTTTGTTCATTGAGGCACCTTGCACTTAAATGTGAATGCAGCAATTTTGTAGTCACCACAGGTGAATTGAAAGGTGCCAAAAATACCTTGTATTATCCAAATACATTTCAGATACGTGTTTTTTCACTTTGGCGCAGGCCAGCTTTGTTGATAGATCTACTTTGCAGTTAAATTTGAACACAGCAATTTTGTTTTGATTTGAGGGATTTGAGAATAGCTGTGATTTGCCTTCTTTTAATAAGAGACTTTCAAAAAATCTTCCATACCTTCTCAAATTTTTATATTTCTGAAATGGAGCGAAAAGCAGGTGGAAGCGAGAAAAGAGAGGGGTGGGACATGGGGGAAGGTACGGGGAAGAAGGTGTTTACTTCCAGTGCTGGCGAACAACACCCCAAGCTACCCCGGACCCGTGGGTTTTGCGGAAACCGTCAGGCCTGTATCTCGGGGCGGGGCCCCCTGTGAATCCCCAGTAACAAACGGTCCCCAATAGTCCTTCAGGGGTTTAAAAAGCAACCTGCACCCGCAGTCTTACAATCCTCGCCCCTTCCCAGCCCCCGGCCACAAATTTCGTAAACAGCACCCCGTCCAATAAAGCAGCCCAAATGTCAACTCTTTGAAACCCCCCACTGTGGAATAACCCATTTTCTGAAGACCTCTTTGATGGCAAAATGCGGTTGGGGGTTCGGGAAGGCATTTTCAAAAAGATCAAGACCCCCCAAAAAGAGGAGGGTTTTTCCTGCTCTGACGCCCCATTTATTGCCATCAAAAAGGGGGAAAGGAAGCCGTTAATCGGCCAAAAACCCCGGGCGGTCGGCAACGCCTTGAAAGCCCCCCTTCTTGAAACCCGCAGCTCCGGGATGCAAAATTTGTCGGACGGGGAAGTCACCGTGTTTTGATGTTTGTTTGGACGACATTGCGGATCCCAACGGGGTTTTCCTTTTCACAAAATTTTAGCTTCAAAAGTTTTCTTTAAACCCTGGACAGGAGGAAGACGAGGGGGTTTTGGGTGGTCTTTTAGGGGCCCCGCCTCAAAAAAGGGAGAGGGGTCGCAAAAAGCCCGCTGATATGATTCCGCCAGCCCGGTCAGCGAAACCCCCCCCCTTGTTTAAACGCCGTCAAAAAGGTCCAGGACCTCTAAAGGGCCGGGGCCTTCTTTGAGCAAGCCTCTGATTCACCCACGATGTCATAATCCCGGCCTTTCCCGGGTAAAACGCAAAAGGGGGTAGGGGCCCAAAGAACCTTGGGGTGGTTAACCACCCCCAACATTTTCCCTATTCACATGCACAGAATGCATGATTGAAAATGGTGGCAACATTTGGGCCAAAAAAGGCCAGACCAAACCCCGGGGCCTCCAACCACTGTAAACCCCCCCCCGCTCCGCCTCCTCCTCCCCCCGCCCACCAAGCGTTCCTCAGCTGCCCCTTGTCTCTCAATTTCATGATCGGGGAATCAGCCTCCGTTCAGCCTCCCCTTTCGCCAAAAGAAACCCCACCAGCCCCCACCAGAGACCCACCCCTCCCCCATTTTTCCTTCCCCAGTTTGACGACCGAAAGTTTTTCCCAGGGGCCAGTTCTAGCAGCCAGCCTTCTGTTTTTCCGGGTTTTTGGGAGCAGAAGAAACTTTTTTAAAAACCCAAACATCCCAAAGCCAAAAGCGTTGAATGTCGGCATTCCCAAAGGCTTTTGGGCCTTGGAAATTTTCCCTTTCCGTCTGGTGGACACAGATGGGTTCCACCACGTCATGGCCCTTGCCTGCCCCAAATAACAGATGCCGAGCAGGCATTTCTTTGCCAGAAAAGCCCGTCCCTGCCCGGGCCAGCACGTGTCATCTAAAATTTAAAGCGTGTTGTCTGCATCTGTGGCCGGGGGAAAAGTCCACCCCTGACCACCGACACATGGACTAGTAAGCACGGCCAAGGCCGCTATATCTCTGTGAGACACTCACTGGGTGAGCTGGTGGATGTCTCTGGGGGGACGGTGGCTTCAGGCTCGGCGCACGCTCTTCAAAACCGCAGAATGGTGCAGGGTTCTTTCCCCCAAGGTCCCTGGTGGCACACCGTGCCCATAGAAACCAGGCCGTATTAAAATTAATCTGTCTTGGAGACCGTCCAAACCACAGGTCAGGAGCTGTGGACGGCTTTCGCAAGGAGACCGGGGCGCTAGCTGGGTGCCAAGAACCTTTGCCAGTAAAGTGGTGTGCGATAACGGGGTGAAAATTGCTGGGCCCCTTAAGATCTGTAGGCTGGAGCACATCCCGTGCCTGGCACATGTCATGAACCTTGTCATCCAGAAATTTCTAAAGAGCTACCCGGGTCTGGACTGCCTGCTGAGGAAGTCTAAGTCGAAGTCTAAGTCCGCACTTCCGCCGTTCGCACCCTGCTTCGTCCGCCTGGCTGCGTTGCAGCTCAGCTGGCCTCCCCGTCAACCGTCTCATTGTTGACGGCAAACACGCTGGAATTCCACCCTCCACATGCTCCAGCGATTGTGCAAGCCCGCGCAATGCCATTACGCAGTACGACAGTAACACATGGCCTGACAAGCAGCGGTGGGGGACCTCGGGGTGTTAAGCGACCGAGAGTGGAGGCAGGTGAAAGAGCTCTGCACCATCCTTGCCAGTTTTGAAGAAGCCACCAAAATGGTCAATGCGGGCAATGCCCTTTTCAGCATGAGCATTGTGGGGGATCTTAGTTCTGGAACGATCGTTGGAACACCTGAAACAACAGGTCCGCCAGCGACCCGGTGGAAAGGGGACGGACACAGATGCGGACACGGAGCCTTTCTCTCCGTCAAATCCAAAAGGCCCGACAGATTCACACTTTCATCGGTCTTTATTAGGCAGTGGTTCGGGGTCCAGGGCTAGTGCAAGGTGGCGCATCAGCTCTCGGGTGCATCATCTTAGGCAAGTCAGTGCTGAGTTTTGAAGCTGTGCCGGAGGCAGCGGGAGGGGGGAGGAGTATCCCTAGACACCGACGTTACCGAAGTCCCTGGCTTGGAAAGAGGGTTTGGGGCGAATTTGGGCGGAGGAGGAAGATGAGGAAGATCAGTTTGCTAGTGCCCCTCGACCCAGAGGCTTGGGAAATCAAGGCTCCATCTCTCACATTTTGGTGCTTGGATGCTCAAATTCCTCCAAAATGATCCTCGCTTAAAGGGCCCCAAAATGAACAACAGTTACTGGGGGGCCACCCTCCTGGATCCCGGTTACAAAACAAAAAATCAGCACTTTCCTTCCACCCACCCAAATAGAGAGTAAAATGCAGGAAATGGAGACCTTCTGAATGATCAAATGGAGACATCTGTTGCGTCTGCTTCACTTCTTCAAATGTCACGGTTGGAACAACATCAGCGCGTGACCCGCAGTAAGTGCAAGTAGCCGTAGCGGCACAGCAGGCAAGGTGGCAAAAGCCTAATAGGTGACCTCGGGCAATTTTTATTTACCCCTCACCAAGCATGAAATGCAGGCCAACACCAAACCCACAAGAACCACTTAAATCATGGGCAACCAAATCTGCGTCTCAACACCGATGTTTTGATGGTTGGGGACCCAAATAGACTTCTGGTACCAAAAAGGGACGAAGGCCCCCGAGCTCGCTTGCCACGCCATAAGGTGTGTCCTGCCCAGCAGCCAGCGTCATTTTGAGCGGACCTCAGCACACTGGGGATCATTACAACAAACGCATCCCTTTCCACAGAAAATGTGGATTTTTTTGATTTTCATCAAGTTTAATCGGGATGGATCCTGATATTGGGGCCCCAATTCCCGGGGTCACCGATTATTGCCTTCTACTTCCATTCCTCTTCAACGAAATGGTCCTTTTGAAAAAATTTTTTAAAAATTATCATTTTTTACTGCAATTTTTTCTCTTTTCCCAACAGTTCTTTTTTGCTGGTTTTTGCTGTGAGGAGAGAAAAGAACCCAAGGTTTTCATGACAACACCTTTTCCATTTACTACTTTATCTTTAAATTTTTGCTTTGTAAAAGGTTTTGAAGGTCATGTTGCTGTGAGATACGCTAAAATTTATGGTCCTTTGGAACAGAAGTGACTTTTAAGGGCATTTTTCCCCCCCAAAAATTTTTAATAGGGTAGAAGTCTATTATAATTTTTTTGGGTCATGTTGCTGTGAGATTACAGCAAAAAATAGTTCCTTTGGAAAGAAATTGGTTTCTAAGTGGCTTTCTCCCCACAATTTTTAACAGTGGCGAAAGTCTTTTTTTATTTTTTTGGGCATGCTGCTTTAAATGCAGAAATACACGGGTCCATTATAAAAAAAATGTTGTTTCTAACAGATTTTTTTTTTTTTCACAATTGCCCAAAAGTACCCAAAAGGGTCATGCTTTGAATTTTTGAGGGGCTTTTCGTGACAGCATCTTACACAGCCCTATTATAAAAAAATTTGTTTCTAACAGACTTTTGTTTTCACAATTGCCAAAGGGTAAAGGGCCCATGTTTAAATTTTTTGGGGCATTTTGCTGTGCATGAGAAAATAACGGGTCCTATTTAAAAAAAATGTTGTTTCTAAAGACATTTGTTGTTCACAATTGTCAAACGGGCCCAAAGGGGTGAGGTGCTGTAAAAAACGGGAAAGGTAGGACACTGTTAATGGACCCATAGCAAAATGACTTTTTTTGCAAGATCTTAACAACTTCAATCCCCGTATTTAGACAAACCCCTTTAATACAATTAAAAAAAAAAGAAACAAAGACATGGTGGACCATCCCATTTTAAAAATGTGTTTTAGAATTAAAAATACTAAAAAACTTCATGTACAAAAGCTGGAAAAAAATTCCTAAATTGTAAAAAGGGGGAACAGGGAAAACTTTACCAGAGTAGGTTTTCAGGGAATGGAGTATGGAGCACGGAAGAAACAAAGTACAAGGGCAATTTTTCCCCCGCAGTGGGAAAAAAGAAAAAAAATGCCAAGAAAAAGGGCATCGGGTGGAAAGGGGCGTAACCACCATTTTTTCCAAGTGAAGTCATTGGTCCGACTCATAGAAAGGGGCAACCCTACCCCGGACAGGGACAGTATTTTCCAGTGAAAAAAAAATGGTGGTTTAAAGACTCCTTTTTCCCGGCACTTTTTATCTGGGGGCACAGGTTGGGGCTCTGCTGTGGGGGCCCCGGACAGGGGGGTAGTCTATGTCCAGTGAAACAAAATGGGGTTAAAAAACTCCTTTTTCTGGCACTTTTAAATGTGGGGCATTCAGGTTTTGGGGGTCATGCGTGGCCCGGACGGGGAAAATCAAAAGTAGTGAAACTAAAAAAGTGGGGAAAGACTCCTTTTTCTGATACTTTTTAATCGGGGGGCAGCAGGGGTTTGGGGGGGGGTCATGCTGGGCCCAGGACAGGGATATCAATGTCCCGTGAAAAATAAAAAGGGGGTTGAAAACCCTTTTTCCGGGGACTTTTTTAAACTGGGGTCATGCAGTTTGGGGCCATGCTGTGGCCCAGGACGGGATAGTCCCCTGTCCAGTTCAACTAAAATGGTGGGTTGAAAGATCCCTTTTTCCCGGGACTTTTTGAATCGGGGTCATGCAGGTTTGGGCTCATGGTGCTTCCCGGACAGGATATTCAAGTCCTTCAAGTAAAAGATGGTTCAAATCAACTGCCTTCGGCACTTTTTATTTGTGGGTGAGGTTTTTGGGGCATGCCCTTTGGGAAAGACAGGGATAGTGAAGGTTGTATTTTTTTGGTTGGGTTTTTATAACCTAAGTGGTTTGCCTAAGAATTTAGAGTAACCATTTGACTGTTGTTTTATGTTATTTCCAGCTTCTCCAGCCCCCTTTTTGGGGGTTTAAGAATGAAAATGTTTTTTGCTCCCATGACTTTAATGGCCTTTTATCAAATTTATCATCGCCATCGAATATCTTGTCGATGATGGGCGACATCGACCAACGACCGAAGTCGATGGCCAAGTAACGCTCAAACTAGTCTGTTACAAGGGTCTTTTAATTGTCAAATGTACTTTTGGGGAACCTTTCCCGTAAGTGGTGCAAAAAACGGTTTTTTTCCCTAAAGCTTACTTGAATAATTACCAACTAAAAAAAAAATTGGTGTAACCAACCTTTGCCTTCAAAATCAGAAGTGATAATATGGCCCCACACAAATCTTGATTTCCACTTCATTGAGTCTTTGTGGGATTACATGAAGAGACAGAAGGATTTGAGCAAGCCTACATTAAGCACACCAGGGCCACACAGGAGAGAATGGAAGTAATAATGGCTTCTTGGTCTGTAGTGTAGCTCGCCAAGCCTCTCCTATGTCCCAGGTAACACTACAGTGAAGAGGGGACTGCAGGTAATGGAGATATTCCCCTGGGGCACTAACTGAAGGTGATAGTAGTACTCAACTGCCTGGAATGGTGGGTAAGGTGCCTCTGGTGTTTGGTGCAGACAAACAGGCAGGATTACAGACTGACTCAAAAAATCACTTCTCCTTTTACTCAGAGCTAGATGGGTTACATCCAGTTTTAGCCATTCACACAGTCTCTTTGTAAATAAGCAGTTTGCACAGCTCACTTCAAGAAGCACCACCAGGAAAACACAAAAAGGTCTCCAAAGTACCGGATTATTCAAGCAAGGAGCCTTTCTTAGTCCTAGGTGATCCAGACATCTTTCAATAGAACTAAATTGTTGTTTGAGGCAAACTGGTCATCAACTATCGTGAGCCTTGGAGGGTATGTAATTACCTCATGCAGTGGTGCCAATAGGGCAGTACGGGCAGTACTCCTGTCAGGGGCCCTAATCAAAAAGGGACCCACTGATATGTAAAAAAATAGGAACTAGTAATAACCTCACGGTTCAAATCCTGGAAACTCATATCCAGATGGCTGAGCCCTTATTTCACGTAGATCTCTTCTTTTACATAATTGTTCAGATTGTGTGGCTATGAGCAGGAAAAGGAAACTGAACCCCAGCTAGAATGAGGCCAGAGCAGCCTTCTCCATAAGTGGGATGATTAACTAAACTGAACAACAACAATCTAACAATTAGGTAATCCTAAATGACCTAAAACGGGTAAGATTTATTCTGATTTCATGTCAGATAGTGAGAAAAACATGCATATGTGTCTTTTTATATAGTGTATGTAAACTTCTGGTTTCAGCTGTACCTAATTTAATAGCATTACTGTGGAGCTGATAAAGACATCCCACCAAAATATTATGCATATGGACCTGTTGGATGGCAAATCAATTTATACACTGCTATATCTTGCCTTTTTCATATGGCATTTATATAACACTTGCTACTTTTTGTTTCAAGCAGGATAAAAATAAATAAATAAATAAATAAATCAACAAAAAGATCCAAAATAATTTAGTAAAAATCGTAGGTCACCAAAAGGGATGTCAGAAAAAAAGGAACTAAATAGAT
The DNA here is from genome assembly GCA_025379985.1 of Phyllomedusa bahiana. Classification (NCBI taxonomy): domain Eukaryota; kingdom Metazoa; phylum Chordata; class Amphibia; order Anura; family Hylidae; genus Phyllomedusa; species Phyllomedusa bahiana. The sequence continues at coordinate 5,271 of JAODAL010049516.1, read as the reverse complement.
AAAAATAAACGTATGCCTCAAATGTCCTAAAAAATCCTTAACATTTTTCTTTATCCCATCGCTTTTCCCAAAAAAATCCCCTGATGACCCCATACATTTTGGAATACTGTTTGGGATAAATTGTTTGGGGTATATTATTTATTTTTCTTTTTTACGGTGTATTTGAAATGGTGAAAATAATCTATGATATCCCCTTGGCTCACCTATAACTAAATTCTATGTTTTTATTTATCCTGATTGATTAAAAATTGTTTCAGAGACTTGCGGTGCTGTGATACTATTAGTTTGCTACGTGTTCTTTGGCTATCTATCTGATTACTCTCTGTGATGTTTGTATTTGTCTTCCACCCTTACTAGACTTTATTGTATAATGTTTTATAGTATAATAGAAGATGTGCAAATTTTTGCTAAAGTTCCTTACCATAATCAAGACTTCTTGTTTTATTCAGAGGTTCGAGTACTGATCACATAACCGTAGGTTGTAATATGTTTTATGTATTAAACTACTGCAGGTAAGAGCCATCAGTCTGGAGTCCAGGACACCGGGGGATTTTGTGTTGCTTGTGGGTCACATATGCTGACAAAAATAAAATACTGTAAACAAACTGCTGCAAAGGCGGAACTAGACCAGGACATGGGTTGTCAACGTTTGAATGTAACAAGAATGTGTCCAGTCACTGACAACATACAGAGATTTGAAACTGGAGACAGATTTCAAGGATAAAAAAAGTTTATGACATTAACAAGGCTTTAGTAACAAAAGATCATTTTCATATTTAAACAATACTGATAATGACTTCAATTTTAATACTAATAATTAGTTTAAAAAATTCTAGTCAGGAGGGTTTAAAAAAGAAAAAAAGCCTTACATCACATGTGATGCCCACTCCATTCCATTGCCACCACACTTTCTGGTGCTCTCTATCGCAGATGTCAAGTTCATTGGTGACGTGATGCTGCAGCCAATCACTAGCCCCTGTGGTCTCTGCCGGCATGAACGGTACACTACTACTGTGCCAGTGATTGGCTGCAGCCTCAAGTGACTAATGTACAAGACATCATGGGTGTGTAGAAACAGGAGCCTGGGCAGTGCTGGAAAAAAGTGAGTGTCACAGCGGTGTATTAGGGTTTTTATCTTATAAGTGCCCCTGTCCAGCACAGTATTTTTTTTAAACAAATAGACAATACTTTCTGAGTTTTCCTATCTTATGACATATTAACATATTACAAGGATGTTATTACTTTCTTATTGGTGGGGTTAACTGCTGAGGTTTCCTGCGGTCCTGATAATAAAGGCAACAAAGCTCTATGTTAGTACTGCATTCCCTTTACTGTTTATCTTTCCTGCACACTAATACTCTGGCCACCCACTGTAAGGGAATGGTGTTGGCCCATTCAAATGAATACGGCAGACTGCAGTTTCCTATACAGGCTGGTGGCTATGGCACCTTAAAGCAGTGAAAGCTCAGAAAGGGATGCAAGACAAGCAATTCTACATCCCCATCTTTCTCAGAATTAGTGGGCGTCCCAGAAGTCAAACCCTCACCAAAAATAAATTGAGGCATATTGCAATATGTCAAAAAATATTAATGTATATTAGAATTGCTTATGTAAATGTATAAAATTCTTGATTTAAATGATAAACCATCTGATTGCTACTGGGGATCAGTAAGAAAATGTGTTCATTTTCAGAGCAGATACCCTGTAGATTTCCTACCATTTCTTTGGCTCAGTAGGGCAATATAAAATTCAAACCTTACCTAACCCTTCCCCTTCATTCACATCTTCATCCTGCATTTGGTTGAATTTGATGGACAGATCTTTTTCAACCAAACTTACTGTGTAACTTTAGAAAATAAGAAAATCCCTTTAATATTAAAGCATCATCTTTTGAATGTTTACCACATTAGGGGTTTAGAAATTTAATACCAATTTTTGACATTTTCACGAAGATTTGCAACATAGATTTTCTTAGTGACTAGTCCAGTTCTGACGTGGCTTTGAGGGACCTGTATGTTAGATACCCCCATAAATTACTCTATGTAAGAAACAGCACACCTTAAAGTATCCAAACATTTAGGAAGTTTGTTATTCTTCTTGGTATTTCACAGGAAATAAAGCAGATTTTCAATTTGTATCCATTATTCACTGAAACACAGTAGATGTGACCGGGGAAATACAACTCAATATTGATTCCCCTAATTCCCCATATGTGTCCCTAGTGTGCTACTAAGCTCAGACACAAGGAGTAGCATCTACTGAATTTTGGGGTCCCAGTTTCATTGGGATATTTTTCAGGTGCCATGACAGGTCTGTGGACAACCTAAGGTGCTAAAACTTAATAAAAACCCCTTAAAAGACCTCATTTGGGAAACTATACCTCTTAAAGAATACACTCACCGGCCACTTTATTAGGTACACCATGCTAGTAACGGGTTGGACCCCCTTTTGCCTTCAGAACTGCCTCAATTCTTCGGGGCATAGATTCCGCAAGGTGTTGCAACGATGCTCAATTGGTACCAAGGGGCCCAAAGAGTGCCAAGAAAATATTCCCCACACCATGACACCACCACCACCAGCTTGAACCGTTGATACAAGGCAGGATGGATCCATGCTTTCATGTTGTTGACGCCAAATTCTGACCCTACCATCCGAATGTCGCAGCAGAAATCGAGACTCATCAGACCAGGCAACGTTTTTCCAATCTTCTACTGTCCAATTTCGATGAGCTTGGGCAAATTGGAGCCTCAGTTTCCTGTTCTTAGCTGAAAGGAGTGGCACCCGGTGTGGTCTTCTGCTGCTGTAGCCCATCTGCCTCAAAGTTCGCCGTACTGTGCGTTCAGAGATGCTCTTCTGCCTACCTTGGTTGTAACGGTGGCTATTTGAGTCACTGTTGCCTTTCTATCAGCTCGAACCAGTCTGCCCATTCTCCTTTGACCTCTGGCATCAACAAGGCATTTCCGCCCACAGGACTGCCGCTCACTGGATGTTTTTTCTTTTTCGGACCATTCTCTGTAAACCCTAGATATGGTTGTGCGTGAAAATCCCAGGAGATCAGCAGTTTCTGAAATACTCAGACCAGCCCTTCTGACACCAACAACCATGCCACGTTCAAAGGCGCTCAAATCACCTTTCTTCCCCATACTGATGCTCGGTTTGAACTGCAGGAGATTGTCTTGACCATGTCTACATGCCTAAATGCACTGAGTTGCCGCCATGTGATTGGCTGATTAGAAATTAAGTGTTAACGAGCAGTTGGACAGGTGTACCTAATAAAGTGGCCGGTGAGTGTATATCCAGGGGTCTAGTGAGTATATCGACTCCACAGGTGTTTCACAGATTTTTTTTACCATTAGGCTGTGAAAATGAAAAATTAATTTTTTTTTTCAACAATCTGCTATTTTAGCTGTTAATGTTTTATGGACAAAAACACCCCAAAATTTGTTACCCAATATCTTCCAGGTTAGACACTACCCTATATGTGGGTATAAACTGCTGTTTGGGCGCATGGCAGGGCGTACAAGAGAGGGCACATATTTTGGCTTTTGGAACCCAGATTTTGGTGGGGGCTAGGTTGCATATACAAAAGTACCAGAACAGATGAAACCTTCCAGAAGTCACCCCATTTTGGATTCAACACCCCTCATGGATCTCATCTTGTGGTGTATTGTGTATTTTGCGCCCACAGGTGTTTCATAGTTTTTTTTAGCATTGGTTTGTAAAAAAGGAACCAAAAAAATGCAGTTCAGCCATTGTTTTTTGGGTTAGAGATATAAATGACATGATAACTTTACTACGCGGATACAATTACAACAATAACAATTTCATAATTTTTTTATGTTTAACTACTTTTAAACAATAGAAATGCATTTATAAAGAATTGTGCTTTTATGTCGTCCCAGTCTGAGAGCCATAACATATTTTTCTTGATTTTTGTGGGATGAGTTGACATTTTCATTCGTTCCATTATGGGGTTAATATGACGCTTTGATCACTTTTTGTCAACTATTTAGGAAGGTGGGATGGAAAAAATACAGCAATCATAGTAGTGGTTTTTATTTTATTTATTTTTACAGTGGTCACTATGCAGTATAAATTTACTTAGCAGGTCAATACGATTACAGCGATACCGAATATAAAGAATTTGTAATGTTTTACTGCTTTTATTAAATAAAAACATTTATATTTTAAAAAATTTTTTTTGCATAGCCATAACTTTTTTTATTTTTCTGTGTATGGAGCTCTGTAGGGGCTTATTTTTATCGGATGAGTTGACAATTTTATTAGTACCATTATGACTTTGCAATCACCTTCAAATCCATTTTTTGGGAGGCAAGATGAAGAAAATACAATAATCCTGGTAGTGAATTTTATTTTTAACGTCACTCACTGTGCAGTATACTTAAAATGTTAGTTTTACTCTGTGAGTTGATATCACTACGATACCCAATTTATATAGTTTTTATGTTGTAGCACTTTAAAAAAAAGTGTTTTCATTTAAAACATTACTTATGCATCGCTATCTTCTGAAAGGCATAATTTTTTTCCCCATATATGGAGGGCTCTTTTGTAGGATGAACTGATGTTTTCAATGATAACACTTTGAGGTGTATATGACTTTTTGATTGGTTTTTATTCCATTTTATGAGCTGCAGGATGAACAGAAATCACAATTCTGTCACTATATTTTGATTATTTTAAGGCGTTCATCGTGTGCATGAAATTACATGACAGATTTATAGTCTAGTTTGTTACCCATGTGGCGATACCATATGTGTGTATTTTTTTATTTTTGATCTTTTTTAGGGCAATTGCTGTTTGCAATGGAGAAAAAGCGGTGTGCGTGTTTTTTCTTTGTGTTTAACTGTTTTTTTCTCACTTTTTTATTTTCACATAATTTATACTTGTCCCCAGAGAGGACTTGACTAAGCAATCTGTAAATCCCTGTTACAATACATAGCAGTACATGCCTTTGTGAGGCTTCTGGGTTGTCATAGCCATTGGCACGCTATGATTACACTGTAAAGACAGAGAGAGCTCCCTCCCTATCCTTCCTGTAGCTGCTGCAGTTGCGATTGACCACAGCAACAAAGGGGTTTGATCGGCAGTGACAGGAGCAAGCTCCAGTTGTTGCTGACAGCACGTGCAGCCAACTGTATTATACACCAGCCAAACCCGCACGATTTCCTGGATGTACTGGTACGCCTAATTGCGGCAAGTAACTCGCAATCAGGATGTACCGCAACGTCCATTTGCGTGAAGGGTTGACGG